>JASPKP010009168.1:2500-5000 GCA_030674155.1 Stramonita haemastoma
ACCAAAAACGCATGAACACAGGAGTGTTTTAACACCATCTCTCACTTGCACTCAATTCTGAAGACAATTTCATTGTCTCTATGCCATTGTGTGTTGTGTGGATTCTTACACATGTATTGATAAAGTATCTGCACCTATGTATATATATATATATATATGTATATAATCATAATGTGATTTTTGTGTGCACAAAATCATAAACAAATGCATGAATGTGTGCATAATGATGTGTTTACATACATGTAAAGCATTTGCAAGTGTGTATATGTATGTATATAGTATGGTGTGTGCGTGTTGTGTTGTGTAAGTGTGTGTGTGTGCATGTGTGCGTGCATGCATGCGTGTGCGTGCGTGCGTGTGTGTGTGTGTGCGTGTGCGTGTGACTGAGTGTGTGTGTAGGTGCGTGTGTGTGCGTGTGTGTATGTGCATGCGTGTGTGCGTGCGTGCATGCATGCGTGCGTGCGTGCGTGCATGCATACATGCGTGCGTGCGTGCATGTGTGTGTACAAAGCACCAACAAGCTATCATCCGCACAATAAATCTGATGACATTCTCACGCCCACCACCATTGCCAGCCTCTTACAAAACTGGTTAGGTTGTGACAGTGTAGTTTGGCGTATTGTCAAAACTTCTAAAGGTTAGAAAAAAAATATAATAGACGTGGGCCGGCCATTGTGACAACCAGCAATTGGTATTACATCATACACCCATAGGACACCAAAAGAAAAGATGATGGAGGGAAAACAACAATCTGTTTGACATTTAACAATGGCAGACAAATGTCTGACAGGCTAGCATCGTGATTGGAATAATGACAGTGTAAGAAGGAAGGGCTTGGTTCTAGTCTACTACATACAGTGTCTAGGTGAAGCTTTGTGATATATTATATCATTCTACGCAGATTTTATTATCCACACACACCCACACACACACACACACACACACACACACACACACACGTACGCACGCACGCACGCACGCACGCACACCAACACACATGTACACACACATACACACACTATGTACCATCTGGAAATAAAAATTTGACTTGACTTGACTTGACACTTGCGCACACTGACACATGCACATGCACACACATATGCACACACATACACATAGGCTATAGATATCCATTCATGTATGTACACGCACGCATGCGCGAACACACACACATACATGCATGCACACACACCACACCACACCACACCACCACCACCCCACCCCCACACCACACCTTTTTATGTGCAATCACATGTGCACAGCCATACATACACACACATGCATACAATGCATACAGACATACATGTACATTTTTCTCTCTCTCTCTCTCTCTCTCTCTCTCTCTCTCCTCTCTCTCTCTCTCTCTCTCTCTCTCTCTCTCTCTCTCTCTCTCTCTCTCTCTCTCTCTCTCTCTCTCTCTCTCTCTCTCTCTCCTCTCCTCTCTCCTCATGTCATTACTCTCTCTCTCCTCTCTCTCTCTTCTCTCTCTCTCTCTCTCTCTCTCTCTCTCTCTCTCTCTCTCTTCTCTCTCTCTCCTCTCTCTCTCTCTCTCTCTCCTCCCTCCTCCCTCCCTCCCTCCCTCCCTCCCCTCCCCATCTCTCTCCCTCCCTCCCCCTCTCTCTCTCCCTCTCTCTCTCTCCATCCCTCCCTCCCTCTCCCTCTCTCTCTCCATCCCTCCCTCCCTCTCCCTCTCCCTCTCCATCCCTCCCTCCCTCCCTCCCTTCACGCTCTTACCACCTTTCCCTTTCCCAGCAGGAGGTGTTTGTCATAGATGCAGGACCGCAAGGAGCGCTGGTCAGTGCAGTTGGTCAGTTTGTCGATGGACAGCAACACGTCCTCATGGAACCCCGTCAAGGACTTGTTGCTTTTGGTGAAGTACAGGTAATCTGAGAATAACCTGTGTGAACAGGTGCACAGTTGAGTATAATAATGTATGATATATGTGTACATGATTTATGGTATAAATATATTTAAGATGCAAGTATATAAATATACATACACACATGTCCATGTATGCATACATGCTATATTTTTTTTAATTTTATTTTATACCACTTTGACACAGAACATCTCGCGCACATGTTAAATCCTGTTCTGCTTTTCGTAAGAGTAGGCCATCGTGTGCCGGTGGGAACAGATGACATTTGCAAAACTGCATACACACGGGGACTGGATGTTAAAAAAAAAAAAAAAAAAAGCACAAGAGTGCTTATTCCATTTTCCTCAATATAAAAGAATAAAAATTTTAAAAATCAAAAAAAGATTTCTGTTCCTGAAATTCGAGCTGCTCTCCCTGGGAAGACCGTGTCGCCATAAGTGCAGCACCACCCATTATTTATTTTTTTCTTTTTCCTGTATTTGTTTCCCTATCAGAGTGGCTTTTTTCATACAGAATTTTGCCAGTTCTGAAGTCATTTTAACCAGCATCAAAATGTCTGTTTCTCAAAGTTATTTTAAAACCATGAGCAACAACAAAACTTCTGCTGATGGCATAAATAAT
>JASPKP010009169.1:0-2500 GCA_030674155.1 Stramonita haemastoma
GTGTGTGTGTGTGTGTGTGTGTGTGTGTGTGTGTGTTGTGTGTGTTTTACTATTTTTTTTTATTTATTCATTTATTTATTTATTTATTATCTATTTCATTTATATATTCTTTCATATTGAGGATAATGGAATAAGCATTCGTGTGCTTATTTTACCTCCAGTCCCCGTGTGTATGCATTTTTGTAAATTTTGTCATCTGTTCCCACCGACACGCAATGGCCTACTCTTCCAAAAAGTGGAATAGGTTTTAAAGTGTGTGCAAGATGTTCTGTGTGCGTTTTTCACATGGAGCCTTCTTCTTATATTATCATTATCATTTTTTATTATTTATTCCTTTATATCGAGGATATCAGAATAAGCAATCATGTGCTTTTTTTCATCCGGTCCCGTGTGTATGTAGTTTTGTAAATATTGTCATCTATTGCCTTGGTCTGTGTGTGTGTGTGTGTGTGTGTGTGTGTGTGTGTGTGTGTGTGTGTGTGTGTGTGTGGTGTGTGGTGGTGTGTGTGTGTGTGTGTGTGTGTGTGTATTACAGCATTTTTTGGTACTCTCGCTGCCCTCAGTGTCGCATTTGCCGGAAGCACATCCCGCGTTGTCAGTGCAAGTCTCCCCAGTGGAAGTCACTGAAACAGATCAGGACATTTTAGCTTCTGGCATGTCTGAAACATAGAGAATATTTGCATTTTCTGTCTCCATTCATTTCTATTTTGTTCACAACAAAAAATGAGAAATAGTTTTAGACATGGACATACTTGCTAATCTGTGTCAACTGCAAAATAGACTGTTGGTGAACACCACACATGGCTATGTTGTATGAAGACCAGCACTCTTCCTCTACACTGACGTTGAGGTGGCTCAGTTCAACAGGACAGGGGTGCTGTCTGATCTCTCTCCCTAGTCAGTGCACATTGGATCTGTCCCTGGTCTGGGTGCATACACACCTTGCTCTTTTCTTCTGTACTCTGATGTCTGGCAGTTTTTAAAGTAAACCAAAAAAAACCCCCACAAACCAAATACCCCCCCCCCCCTTACCAAAACAATGTAACAAAAAATCTTTGCAATGGAATAAAAATGAAAAAACATAAAAACAAATCATCAACATTGAAACATTAACTCACCTATTAAAAACAAAGTCCTATAGGACTGTGCCAGAGACTTTTCACAATATCAGATCCCAATTTTAGATTCCTGATTATGCTGGTGAGGGAATTTTCAGATAAATTGGGTAGAAAAGGTCTGAACACTTACATTAAAAAATTCTATGACTATTAGTGATACTCTGACCACACAGATATTTACCATTTTTATCTAACTTGGTTATGCACGCTTTCAGTTTTATCCTATAAAACGAAGCATTGAATCTGCATACAGTGAAAACATTTGCATAGGTCCTTGAATGGTTCAAGACTCTTGAATGGTCAGTACTAATTGTAGATGAATCTAAAAATGTCACGTTTCCCAGCCGCCAAGGTGCAGTGGTTAGCGCCTTGGATTTCGGACTGGAACGTCTCGGGTTCAAATCCCATAATAGTCATAGGGATTACCATTGATTATCAGGCAATATTAATGTTTTAAATGCCTCTGATTCAGTGGTCACGTTGCTCTGGTCTCATGGTAGTCTGAGATTTGGTCTACCGGTACATTTCTGTGAATGTGGTGAGTTTGTGCCAAAGCCTTTGGGATTGGATGTTTGCGCAGGGAGGGGGGAACGGTCGTTGGAGGGACGTTTTGATAGTTGCCACGTCAAGTGGGTGACTCACTCAGTCTGGCTTCGCCACGGAGCTAATACTGTCGTTAATAGGGGGCTTAGTAGGTGGTGTCCTGCGTATGTTAGCTCAGAACAGGCACCACTGAACACCACCAAAGTGACCCAGCAGTAGTGCTGGGCCCCTCTGGCTGGTGGCTCCATGGCGGCCATTTATTGATTGGCTCCCTGTGGCCTCCTGACCCCATAGATGAGACATAACAAATGTAAATGAGCAACGTGGGAAGAACAGGATGGGGACGCCACAGAAGATGAGGCAGCAAAAAGAAATCTCACGTTTAGTTGATAGGCCTAAGTTTCAATCACCAGTCTACATGATGTTTGTTCTAATAACTGGTAGCCGTCTTTGTAAGGATCAGGGTACATGTAATTCTGCTGTATCTCGACATGTTTAGCACCTCTTTTAGCAGCTCTATCAGCCCACTCATTAGGAGAGAATCCAGGATGTGAAGCCACCCAAAAAAGTGACACTTATTCCCTTTAAGAGTAAGTGGTGGATAACATAACTTACATATAATATAATCTTAACATTTTCTTACAAAATGGGAATTTTAAAGTGTACAATATCGATTCAAAAACAATACAAAATAAGTATTCGTAATGATAATATACACATTAATGGCAAATCAAGAATATAATCAAAAGCCAATAAAATGGCTACTAGTGCTACTGTAAACAGTTGAATGATGCTAACATAACATGATTTTTCAATGTTTAATGTTACTGTAACAAAAG
>JASPKP010009169.1:5000-10673 GCA_030674155.1 Stramonita haemastoma
AAGGATATCTTCAAACCAGCCAGCCCCTCTCCCCCCCCCCTCCTGTCCATTCCATGTATGTGGAATCAACAGTGCTGATACCTTTGTTTAGGCAGTGGTCAGCCTCTCTCCCAACTCCTGGACCACTTATAAAAATGATATTAGCTTCAGGTCAAGTGTATTGTAGAATGGTGAAAGACAAATTTCGGTTTTTTTAAAAAACCATACTTAAGATATTAGGGAGTGTTAAAGAATATAAAATAACCATTGTTGCCTGCTTCATGAAGAGATGCCAGGCTACTAAGTGTTTTGTCATCAACTCAGGAAGATTTGTTTGGGTTTGTTTTTCGTTTCTTAGCTAGGGTCCAAGATCCACCATTGTGAGATTTTTGCGTTTTTGCTACTGTTTACCCAGCATTGAGATAGCTACTGTTTACCAAGCACTGAGATAGCTACTGTTTACCCAGCATTGAGATAGCTACTGTTTACCACATGAATAGCTAGTTTCAGATGAATAGCTACTGTTTACCCAGCATTGAGATAGCTACTGTTTACCCAGCATTGAGATAGCTACTGTTTACCCAGCATTGAGATAGCTACTGTTTACCCAGCATTGAGATAGTATGTTTACCAGCATGAGCTATTGGACACCAGTGTGCATACTTAAACTAAAATATTGGTATCCTTCCTTCCAGCAAGAAACGGCTGCTTTTCTAAAATTTGAAAGGGTTTTCAATGCGTGTGCAAGATGCTCTGTATACGTTCACACCCAGGACCAGGGTTTATTGTCTCATTTGGAGGACTTTAATTTTGGGGGAGAGGAGTCAGGACTTATGTTAATTCGATGGGAAAAATCTATCTACCGGGTGGCTGGGTGGCGGCTTGAACCGGGGCTGACCACAGCTCATTGCTCTAACCACCAGGCCCCGAGGAAGATAATGCATCACGACTTGCAGGTATGTCACTGGAGTGTGTATGTCGGCCGTGTTCAACAATGACCTCCAAAACAGCAAAGAGGCAGCTGTTGTTTCGGAAATTGGGCAGATAAATTATTTGATTATAGTGGAGATGCCTTGCCTACTGTACAGCCCCGCTCTGGGCATACAGACTGTGCAAGTCAAGGTTCCTAGTCAGAAAATCATAGTTGATTACTAAAGATAAAACTGACAAGTGGAATTCCATGAGTGGGAAAGCCACTGATCATACAGCCTCTTACTTTGCTGTTGTCCCAAACATCAATGGTATAAACAAAAACTGTGATGAAGCCTAAGTGATAGATTAATGATAATAAAAAAGCACTCATAAAGAGAAATTGTTAAATATCAGAAAGACTTTTAAAACAATTTTGAAAATTATTTTATCTAAAGCTTGCAGTAGACTTGCAAGGAAAGGTTTGATAGATGCTTACATTGATTTAGTCCATTTTAATGTTCACTATGTTTCTTCCAGAAAGTGTATGCCTTTTCGTGGAAGAAAAAACGCATGATTTATAATTATCAGCCTATGATAAACATTTGAGATCATTATTAATTATGGTTGTTTATGGTTGGGTTCTCTCTCTCTCTCTCTCTCTCTCTCTCTCTCTCTCCCCTCTTCTCTCTCTCTCTCTCTCTCTCTCTCTCTCTCTCTCCTCTCTCTCTCTCTTCTCTCCAAAAAAAAAAAATCTTCCATGGTTTACAGCATGCCCTTAGGAGTTAAAATTGTCCCCCTTGGTTATAATTTGATCTGACTTAACTTTTCCTTTGAGCTCCTAAAGGAATTGTTAAGTCAGGGTTTTTTTTTTTTTTTTTTTTTTTTTTTACTCAGGCACTTTGTCGTGGGTAATTGACAGTGGTAGAGCCCATCCCTCCCTCTGCAGGCAGTTTCTAGGGTGCATGCTGGGTATTTTCCTGTCCAGCATGCCATTGACTATAGCTGGTCCAGTCTTCTACAAAAGGGGTGGGGAGGGGGTCAAAGCGTGTGCAAAATCGTCTTCATCTGTCGGCACACGGGATCTGGGCTTCCAGTTTCATTCCAAGGCCTTCAAGGCAATGGATCAGCCAGCACTATGAAAGAGGAGACAGGCAGGAAAAAAGAGCAAGGCAGAAACAAAGAGAGAGATAGAAAGAGGGAATTCCAAGCACAGATTTTCCAGAAGGCATATATGCTATTTATACGTACTGACAGGCCCCTGGCATCCCCACAGGGAAATATCAATTATTATCAACTCCAGAGGAAAATCCTCTCGAAAGGATGCTTTTTTACTATTTATTGTTTAGCTTGTAACTCACATGAATTTCTCTGTTTGTGAGATAAGAAAATGTTTGAATTGACCTGAATTGATTTGAAGCCCTTAGCAAAGATTCGAACACTGGCTTTTAGAAATCATGCAAGAGATAACGTACAAGTCCATCATCGCTCTTGCCACAGGGCGATCTGTGCTGTGGAACTGGGCATGCATGCTGTGCGGAGAACCAGCCCTGGAGCTGTGGTGTCTGACAAAGGTATGGCTGTGGCAGGAAGATTGAAATGAGCAGGGGGGGCAGGGGGACCACAACCTCATGGAATAGGAGACAGCAAAAAAGAGAGAAGTTTTCAGTTGGGAGGGTTTTTGTCCACCATGAAGACAGTCACATTCTGATTTTGTAGGATTAAAGACCACTGAAGACAGTAAAATCTGGCAAAACGATTTCACCAAAGTTTATTTCCTTTTTCGTTGTGGGTACCATAAGTTGTTGCTGTTCTTGCTATTTTTGTACAGCAAATTTTTGATAATATTTTATGATTATTTTCATTTTTCTTTTTCTTTTGTATGTACATAGATTTATTTTTATTTATTTATCTATTCCTTTGTATCGAGGATAATGGAATGAGCACTCATGTTTGTTTGTTTTTTAACATCCAGTCCCCAATTGTATGTATTTTGGGGAATCTTGTCATCTGCTCCCACTGACTCACAATGGACTACTCTTACAAGAAGCGGGACAGGTTTTAACGTGTGCAAGATGTGTTGCATGCATTTGAATGCGAATGTGTGTGTATTAACCCTTCATCATGTGGGTGTACACGAGCAATCTCTTAAGTAGACCAAAATCTAGTTATAAATTGTGTGCCTCATGGCCATGTGAGCACTTACTCAACACGTTCACTGTGCACACCACACACATCATACCTTTGATACATACATTGCAATAGACATATTAATGTATAGAGCACTAATTTTTTTTTTATCCCTTTTCTTAATCTCCCAACAAAAACAAAATATACTTAAGCTTAGCTGCCAAGAAAAGGCATCAAAACCAAGCACAGGATATACGTACATGTCAAAATAATAACTCTAGTCACACACTAAATTTTTCAAAAGAAAATTTGAGAACCCTAATATAGATTACTAGGCATGAGACTAATGCAATACCTATTCTGTATACACTTCTATGCCTGTAAGAAATGTTTTCAGAACTAAACATTTTGCTTAAGATCTTTTTCAGAACAAGGTGATTATCCATCTAACGACTTTCTAAGATGCAGTTTGGCATAGCATCGTTTACTTCCAGTCTACATAATCCTCCCTACCCCTCATACCTCCTGCAGCTCCCTCAGCGATCTTCACCAGAAGACAAGAGGCCAGAACCAGGACCATCAACAGCTTCATGATGACAGGTGGAGTCCTTCCAGTCAGGAACCAAGTGTACAACTGGTGCAATCTGCTCACAGCAACCTGTACCACAGTGGCGACAGAGGAGGAGCCAGCCTGCCCGGGCCATTTATAGCCCGGGTGTCTAGCAACGGCTTGTGTTGATGTCAACACCTGTGACAAAAGCCGTCTTTCACCTGCACAGCAACGCCCTCTTTCCATCAGCCTGAAGAAGCTTGAAAAGCTTCCAAAGATCTGATGAAAGCCTGTCTAGATAACAACTGAATCCATGCACCAGCAGTATGTAAAACAGTTCGTGATTGGTCCATTTTACATGGAGGGCTGTAAATTTCCATATTTGGTCATAAACTCAGTGTGCAAGCGATTAGGTTGTGTATTGATCTTGTTGTCAAGGGACACACACAACATGCACTGCCGGATGGTAACTAGAGTGCTGTTTTATTCTTTTCACATGTGTTCCCGTCGAGTGACTCAGATCATTTTGTAAATGACAAGCTCTTGGTTTGTTGGGCAGGAAGAGTGGGGGTGGTGAGAGAGAAAGTGAGGGGATGGAAGAAGAAGACGGCTTATTTATTTATTGATACCACTTTATGTCCTAGTAGATTTCTCTGCCTGAAATTCAGGCTGCTCTCCCGGGAGAGCTCATCTCCACAAGTGTAGCCCCACCTTTTTTTCTTTTTCCTGCATGCAATTGTATTTGTTTCCCTATCACAGTGGCTTTTTTCTATAGAATTTTGCAAGGGACAATCCTCTTGTTGCCATAGGTTCTTTTATGTGCTCGAAATAATGATGTGTAATACACTAGACCTTGGTTTATTGTCTCATCTGAAAGACTAGCACCCAGACCACCACTCATGATGTAATGGATGGGGAAAAAGTTTTGGGCCCAAACGGGATTGGAACCACTGCACACTAAGACCAGGACTTTTTGCTTTCTAGACAGGTGGCTACCTCTAGACCACTGATCCACCAACTGTTTAGTGGGTTATATACCAGAACTGGGGGTAACCTAGTTCATGTTGTAGAGAAATAAAAGTCGTGATCATTCTGTACAGTGCAAAGGAGACTAGCATAGCTTTTAAAAGAATTATGTAACTTACATGACTGAAATGCTGTGCCCATTTTTCCATTTATCTGTATTGTCTATGGCTGAGCAAAAGATTTTAAGCAAGCATAATTATTTGCTGAATTTTAGGAAACATTCTTGGCTTAAGCAGTGTTGAAGGATTGATATTGTGCTGCATTGAACTGATTTGTTTTGTGTTGTGCTATGACTATTGTATTGTACTGCATTGTATTGCATTGTATTCTATAGTCCTGTTTTGTCTTCTCTGTTATCTCCAAAAATGATTTTGAACAACAAAGACATTGGTTCCCCCATCCACTAGTCCATGACTGGTGGTCTGGGTGCTAGTCTTTCAGATGAGATGATAAAACTCTAGTCCGTGTGTTACACAATTATTCAGCACATGCAAAAGAAACCATGGCAACCAGAGAGTTGTCCCTGGAAAAATTATGTAGAAAGAGCCACTCTAATAGGAAAACAAATACAATTCCAAACAGGAAAAGAAAGAAAATAATGGGTGGCACTGCTCTTGTGGCGATGCACTCTCCCCGAGAGAGCTCAAACTTTACTCAGTGAAATCTGCCATGACTTAAAGTGGTATACACTACAATACAATGCAGTTCAGTACAGTACAGTACATGTACACAGTACAGTACAACAGTACAGTACAGTACAGTACAGTTTACAATACATTGCAATAAAAAACTGGCAGTACAAAATGCGTGATGGCAACTGTGACAGAAGGTGTTTTATTCTATGGCATCCTCCAACCCTCATCATGCTCCACTGATCATATGTGACAGCAGCCTTGACAACCAGCCATGTCAGCCAGACCAGACAGCAGACAGTGATACCCACTCTCCTCCCCTTATTCACTTCCCAGCCTCCCCTTCCACTCCAACCCTCTCCACACCCTCCACACCCCCCAAGTCTTCATTTCCTGACGAGCACAGTGTTGGTACCCCACATGTACATTGTGCAAGTAAGGAAGATC
>JASPKP010009171.1:2500-5000 GCA_030674155.1 Stramonita haemastoma
ACCAACAACAACAACAAACAATCAACAACAACACCAACAATCACCAACAACAGCGACAAACAATCAGCAGCAAACAATCAGCAACAAACAATCAGCAACAAACAAGCAACAACAACAGCAGCAACATCAACAGCAGCATCAGCCAAACCTTAAAGAGTCTCCTCCTGTCCATTTTCATGCTGTGGCACTAACCCTGTGAGGCCTAAGGAGGTTTTCCTCACTGACAGACCAATTAGCACACATGCGTCCTGACGATCACATTTGATGGCTGACATCAACACACACAACGCATGCACGCACGCACGCATACACGCATGCACACACACATATACGCACGCACGCACGCACGCACAAATTACACACAAACACACTGCACACTAGACATTGCACACACACTCACACCAACACTACACTACACTAAACCACATACATTACACACATACAAGCACGCACACACACCACACACACACACATACGCACACACACGCACAACACACACACACACACACACATACACACCACACACACACACACACACACACACACACACACACACACACACACCACACACAACACACACACACACACAACACCACACACACACACACACACACACGCACGCACGCACGCACGCACGCACGCAGACTTAATGCTGTCTACCATCGTAAATTTGTGTTCAGTGTGTTTGTTTTTTCTCTGTGTGGGTGTGTGTGTGTGTTGTTGTGTGTGTGTGGTGTGTGTGGTGGTTGTGTGTGTGTGTGTGTGTCCATTTTTTTCCTCTATTATAGGCATTGGTTTTTAGCTTGTTCAATCGGCGTTGATTTGATTTGATTTGATTTTGTTTTGATGTCCTTTGTTTGAAATGGGTTTATTTTCTATTGTTCTCATCGTCATGATTGTATTTTCTGTTGTTGATATTATTGTTATGGCTTTTTTGAGTTCCTGTTCTTGTTTTTTTGCTTTTGATGATGGTCTTGTTGTTCTTGTTGTTGCTGCTGTTGTAGTTAATAGGGAAGAAAAAAAAGGGAGAGGAAAATGAGGAAGAGGGAGATAGCAATACCAGTGATGGTGATGGTGGTGATAGTGTAGATGGTGATGATGGGTGATGGTGATGGTAGTGATAGTGGTGGTGGTGGTGGTGGTGGGGGTGGTGGTGGTGGTGGTGGTGGTGGGGGTGGGGGTGGTGGTGGTTTTTTTCGGTGAGGGAGGGGGGCACAGAAAGAGAAGGAGGGGGAGCAGTAGTGATGAGATGGCCAGGGAGATGGATTTTTTTTTCAAATTCGATTTCTTTCCAAACCATAACTTTTATTTGTACTGTTCTATTTATGGTGGGTTTTTTTTTTCTTTTCACTCTCACCATACCAGCATGCATCCCTGCTTTCTTATCTCTGTTTGTGTTTTGATATTTTTTAGCCTATCCTCTCTCTTTTTTTGTATCTTGCCTTTATATACCTTTTCCACATTTTTATAACCACTAACTTTCATATTTCTTTTTTCTAGTTCGTTTTTTTTTTTTTTTAACATTTTCTCCGTTATTTCTCTGAGATTCACTGATGGTCAGACTTGGTGGTTGCGTAACCTTTCCTGAGTTTTGTGTTTTTTTATTATTATTATTGTTATTTCCCATTCCTTTATACGTTGTTTTTTTTCCTTTCATTTTGGTTTTTTACGTATGTGGATTTGCAGACAAACCTAAGGTGCAGAAAACAGATTATGGTGACACACATTCTCCTCAACAATATTTCGATGGCCGTCATTTCCTCTCATTTTGGATAGCATCACGAGATACTGACTGCGCAGAATAGTTTCTGGGGAATAAGAGTGGGAAGAGAAGCAGAAGAAGAAGAAGAAGAAGAAGAGAAAAAGAAAAGAAGAAGAAGAAGAAGAGAGAAGAAGAAAAAAGAAGAAGAAGAAAGAAAAGAAGAACAAAGAAGAAGAAGAAGAAGAAGAATGCAAAAAAGATGAAGTATGCGGAGAAGAAGAAGAATATAAAAAAGAAGAAGATTACAAAGAAGAATGAAAGAAGAAGAATGTAAAGAAGACTGCAAAGAAGACTGCAAAAAAGAAGAATGCAAAAAAGAAGAAGTTTGCAAAGAGAACAAGAAGAATTTGAAGAAGAATTTGAAGAAGAATTTGAAGAAGAAAGAAGAATTTGAAGAAGAAGTAGAAGAAGAAGAAGAAGAAGAAGAAGAAGAAGAAGAAGAAGAAGAAGAAGAAGAAGAAGAAGAAAGAAAAGAAGAAGAAAAGAAGAAGAAGAAGAAGACAAAGAAGAAGAAGAAGAAGAAAAGAAGAAGAAAGGAATGCAAAAAAGAAGAAAAACAAAGAAAAATGAAAGAAGAAGAATATAAAGAATGATGCAAAGAAGAATGCAAAGAAGAATGCAACGAAGAATGGAAGAAGAAGAAGAAGAAGAAGAAAAGAAGAAGAAGAAGAAGAAAAAAGAAGAAGAAGAAGAAGAAGAAGAAGAAGAACAAGAAGAAGAATTGTAAAGAAGAAGAAG
>JASPKP010009171.1:7500-10671 GCA_030674155.1 Stramonita haemastoma
ACACACACACACACACCCACCACACACACACGCACACAAACAAACCAATTCCACCCTGTGCTACATACCCTTAGAGATGCTGAATTCTGGGACATTGGGAGTGTGGTAATTTGTTTCTAATGGCTGCTATCTTCTTCTTCTTCCAATCCTCAAAGAGGGAAAGAAGCAACCCACTGAAGTGATTCCTCCATTTGTGTGTGTGTGTGTGTGGTGTGTGTGTGTGTGTGTGTGTGTGTGTGTGTACGTGTGTGTGTGTGTGTTGCGTCTGTGTGCGCGAGTGTGTAAGTTCGTAAGTGCTTTTGTTTCGCATATACATCAGTTGTTTTGCCTGTAAGATTTATTTTCCACAAAGTTTTGTTTTTTTTACCAAGAACAGTGGTCCATGTTTACCAAGCAAGAGAGAGGCACACACACATATATAATATATTTAAGAAAATAATGGACAAAATAAAGTCCAGAAACCAATTACAACTTCACATTCATCATAAAATTGATGTTTGTCAAAAAAAAATTAAACACTGTAAAATAAATATCTTTAAAGGCAGCATTTGGAGAATTATTGAGTAAGTACCATGCTTTGTATTGGCCTGATCTGACTCGAGTTTCGGCTCCTGTTGAGCACTCTCAGAGGTCCCGCAGAGAATGAACCTCACTCACCCTCTGTGGTAAGAGCAAGACACGTTTTAGAATTCAGAAGTGTCCATTGCAGCCCTAAGAATAGCTATATAATCTTGTGGCCAACCACTACTGCCAGCAACAGATGAAATATAAAAGAAAGAAAATATGTTTGGACAAAATTAAAAAAAAAAAAAAAGCAACTGAATATAGAAGAAAATACGCACCTATTAATCTTTGTGCCCTTATGTTCAGTGATCTTTTATAAGAAAGGATGCAAAGGAGATCATAAAGTCCGTACCCAGCCGATAGGTTAGTCTCAGCTGGATAACAATGACAACGCAAACATTACCAGACACTTTCAGATATAGATAGATATATATATAAGAGAGAGAGAGAGAGATAGATAGATAGATAGATAGATAGATAGATAGATAGATAGATAGAGAGATAGAGAGATAGAGAGATAGATAGATAGATAGATAGAGAGATAGATAGATAGATAGATAGATAGATAGATAGATAGAGAGATAGAGAGATATAGAGATAGATAGATAGATAGAATAGATAGATAGATAGATAGATAGATAGATAGATAGATAGATAGATAGATAGATAGATAGATAGATAGATAGATAGATAGTTAGATAGATAATATGTTATGATAATATGTATGTAATATGTGACGCGTGCAGGACCTTGAGTTATTGTCCCATTCAAAATACTAGCACCCACGCCACCTCTCATGGTCAGAATAATGGGTAGAAAGTCAAACATTTGGACAGAATTAGAACCATGGACCCACTACCTTCAAGATGGATGCATGCCCTTTAAGACAAAACCACTTCTTAACTTGAAGATAGCCTTTTCTTATAAATAGTGCCATCAGCTCTCAGTGCAATGTCAACTATTGGCCAAAATTGATTAGCACAGACTAATGCAAGCAGAAGCGCGCGCGCGCCACACACACACAGACAGACAGACAGACAGACAGAACACACACACACACACACACACACCACACACACTACACACACACACACACACCACACACACACACACACACACACACACACACACACAGGAAAACCAAGCCATAAATCAACCTCCTGTCTAATTTTGCATACATCAATTGTGCCAGAGACTGCCATGCACGGCCTGGTCTGCTGAGTCACCCTAGAGGTTGCTTCCAATGTGGCCGATGTGGCCCCAGAAGACGTAGTAGCCATTGTCTCCTGCGACAGACGGAGCGGTGTACTGCCTACTAACTACAACTAAGACCCCATTCTTCTATCTATCTGTCTATCTATGTATCTATCTGTCTATCTATCTATCTATTTACCTCTATCTACCTATCTGTCTGTCTATCTATCTGTCTGTCTATCTATTATTATATATATATATATATATCGATCGATCTATCTATCTCATTGTTTATCTATCTATCTATCTATCTATATATATATATATATATATATATATATATCTGTCTGTCGTCTATCTATCTGTCTATCTATCTGTCTATCTGTCTATCTATCTGTCTATCTATCCACCTATCTATCTATCTATCGATCGATCTATCTATCTATCCCTCCTTAGTCTGGCGACTGTGGGGGCACCCCTGAAGACTTGACAGCCAGTTCCCTCCATTCCTCTCTCTGTTCTGCCTTTCTCAAAATTTTGTTGAGTTCTAGGACTGTCCTTCTCTGATGTTGTCCTCCCATCTCTTCCTTGGTCTGCCTCTTGTTCTTCCTCTTTGGACAGTGCCTTGCAGTATTGTTTTTGCAAATCCTTTTGATCTTGTGACATGCCCGTGCCATATAAGTTTACGCTTCTTCACGATTGATAGAAGGCTTTTGTAGAGAACCAATGGTTTGTTGAATTCTGTTATGCCCGTCTTCGTTGCTTATGTGGTCTCTGTAGGAGAATGCCAAGGAGTCTCCGAAAAGCATCTCATCTCTACTGCCTGTACTCTCTCTCTCTCTCCTCTCTCTCTCGTCTCTCTCTCTCTCTCTCTCTCTCCTCTCCATCTCTCTCTCTCTCTCTCTCCTCTTCTCTCTCTCTCTCTCTCTCTCTCTCTCTCTCTCTCTCTCTCTCTCCTCTCTCCTCTCTCTCTCTCTCCTCTCTCTCTCTCTCTCTCAAGAAGAATGTGTGTGTGTGTCTATGGAATCTTTGCCTGTCTCTTTTACTTACTGTTTCACCCCCCCATTCTAAATAAAGGGGAAAGGCACAAACAATGCTCCAGAAAATGAATCTTGGATAAGGCAGAATCTGGAAATTCGCTCCTTTTACCTTCGCTGCATTGATCAGATGACAAAAATAGCCACACACTACGTACAACGCTTTTCCCGCCTTTGTTGTTTAGCAAAGAGTTAAATTAAGGGAGTGAAGCAGATTTACCTGTGTCGCTTCCATCTTCTGTGTGTGTGTGTGTGTGTGTAGGCATCTGTGTTTGAGATCAATAACTAACTGCAGGGTGAAAGCGTTGTCATTGTTGATTATTAAAGAGACATAATGTGTGTGTCTGGGTGTAATAAGCTTTTTTAAACAAAAAAA
>JASPKP010000916.1:0-7500 GCA_030674155.1 Stramonita haemastoma
AAATGCTTTCTGAAAATCTACAAAACAACAATACAGTCTATTGTTTTTTGTTTTTAATGCATTGTCTATTAGTTTATTAAGGATATAGATGTGGTCTGCTGTTCTACATGTTTTTCTGAATCCAGCTTGTTCTCTGACAAGTTTGTTGTTTTGCTACAAATATTCTGAGATTCTTGTATTCAAAATTTGGCAGAAGAGCTTCCCTACTGTGTTTGTTAATGTTATTCCTCTGTAGTTATCCGGATTAACAGTGCATCCACTTTTATAAATGGGGATACTAACACCCAGTTTCCAGTCAGAAGGATAGGTACCTGTATCAAGCTCTAGATTAAATAAAAACTCTTTATTACTTTCATCAGACTGGGTGAAATTGATTTGAGCATTTCATTTGTTATGCCATCTTTACCAGGTGACTTTTTATTTTTTAATCTTTTAATTGTTCTTGTTATTTCTTCAATAGTAATTTGTTTATCTAAGTACCTATTGCTATTTGTTCTCATGTCATTATACATGTTGTGTACAAGTTGTATTTGTTCAGGATCTATGTGTGGTTCCTCTCCAATAAGTTTTTTTAAGTGTTCAGTCCACTTCCTGCTGTTCATATGGTTTACATGCTTTATGCCATCACTTTCACTCTCTTTTATTTCTGCAATGTTTTCCACACTATATTTGGATCTGCATTTATCATGTCATGTAACTGTGATACTAGCATATTTTTGAAGGCTTTCTTTTTCTTTTTTATCATATTATTATACTGGTTTCTCTTGGAAAAATATTTTTGTCGAAGTTCAGCTTTGTGTGGATATCTGTTTACAGCATTAAGTAATGATTGTACTTCTTTTCTCATTTTTGTACAATCTGGGTCAAACCACTTTTTATTGCGTTTCATTTTTAACGTTTGGGGCTTTTTAGCTTTCAAACTCAATTGTGCTGCTTTGATAGATATATCTGACATCTTTTCGGAACATTCATTTAGATGAGATTGAAAATGTAGATCGAGAGAATCATACTGCTCTGTACTTTGTTTAAATTGTTCCGCTATTTTATCTGTTTGGAGTTGTATTTGTTTGATGTGTGTTTGAATTGATGGGAGTTTTAGTGCCTTTTGAAATTGTTCACTTGAGCTTTTATCCCATAGAAAACGTGGGCCTACTTTTTGAGCTGAACTATTATTAACCAACTCTTTTTGTGTATATCTTTTTGGTGTTAGCTTCTTCTGATGGAAAACGTTATCAAAGTTTGGTAAATATATGTTCAGATCAATGGGACAATGATCGGAATGTTCCATCAAGTCTTTCACATTCATATATTTCACTTCCCTAATCAGAGAATGTGAACATATAAAGTAATCAACCACACTACAGCCTTGTGTTTGAAAACTTGTGAATTTTCCTTGTAGATCTCCCAAAGTTCGTCCGTTTAATATAAAGAGTTGATTTTCTGTACAAATATTTACTAACATTTTACCATATTTTTGAACTACTGTGTCCATGGTACATCTGTGATAACAATTATCAAACATATAGCTTTCTGGTAGATCGTAATAATTGTGCCGTGAATCCATTTCTATAAAATCGGTCATTTTTTCCGGTTCGTGCATTTAAATCTCCGCACAAGATGACCTGACCTCTCTGTGAGAATGTTTCAAGGTCTTGTTCTAAAGTATCCCAAATCTTTTTTGTATGCTCTTTTCCATAGGAAGAAAATCCAGGCGGAATGTATGCACATCCTATAAAAATATCATGACCCGATGAGTATAGTGTATCACTTTGTAATAATTTTATCCACACAATATCTGAATTACTTTGTGGTAAAAATTTTATTTGTTTCCTGTATTGTTCTTTAATGAAAACTGAAATTCCTCCCGAAGACCTAGAAGCATTATTTCGTTTTGCTCTGCAATAGTGCATGGGTATATACCCAGGAAGAGTTATCTCTGCTACTTCTGTTTTATCCAAATGGGTTTCTTGCAAAAATATTAAATCATATAATGATAGCATGTTTTTTACCTGCACGTCATTCAGTTTATTTATCTTAATTCCATCTAGTTTCCCATATATGCTCCTTATATTCCAGGATAATAGTTTCATTTCAAAACTTTGTCATTTGTCGATGGTCATCATGTGAACATAGAGATCTTTTCATGTGGCATAAATTCTGTATACATTATTTCATATTTGATGATAAATAATGTTGTCTTTCCATTTAAAAAAGAAATCTAGAACTGTTTTGCTAGAGATCTATTTCATGAGCAACGACTTAACCCACATATTAGAGAGAGAGGGAGGGAGGGAGGGAGGGAGAGAGAGAGAGAGAGAGAGAGAGAGAGAGAGAGAGAGAGAGAGAGAGAGAGAGAGAGAGAGAGAGAGAGAGAGAGAGAGAGAGAGAGAGAGAGAGAGAGAGAGAGACAGACAGACAGACAGACAGACAGACAGACAGACAGACAGACAGACAGACAGAGACAGAGACAGAGACAGAGAGAGACACACACACAGACAGAGGCAGTGAGACAGAGAGAGACAGTGACACAAAGATAGACAAGGGGAGAGACAGAGACACAGATATAGAGAAAAAGAAAGAGACTTAGACAGAGAGAGACAGACACAGACAGACAGATGATTAAGATTCAAGAAGACTGGGACTTTTAATTGTAAGACCACTGACCCATATACGTACAAGGTATATACATTTTTACAAAAAGAAACTGCAAACTAGACAATACAAATATATATACAAAGAAGCCGTTATGAAAAGTGATTTTCCATGACAGCAGTCAGATAATTATATGTTCAGGCGGTGAAACCTATTTAATGACAGAAATGTTTCGAATCAATCACTTTCAGTTAGTTTTGTCTGCCAGTCTTAAAGAAAACAGCCTACCGATCATTGTTGTAATGCTTGTATAAAATCGTGTTTACCTCCTACCACAAAGTTGTTTGGCACTGTAGGCTTATATGGCAACGTTCTGGCTGCTTCTGCAACGGCACTGGAACCCTTCATATTGGCCATTGCCTTTCCAATGGACCATTCCAGTGGCTTGGAGAGGGGGGGGGGGGAGGTCTGCTGCATGGGTAACAGCTTGCCCTCCATACTTACTTACCCAGGCTTTGCGCTCTAGAGTTTAGAGCGCAAACTCCATAGTCTTCCGAGACTGACGGATGCCTACTGTCCTAATACGATTCACCCACACTTCAGAGAAACCAAATAGAACAAGACATGCAGAGAGAGAGAGAGAGAGAGAGGAGAGAGAGAGAGAGAGAGAGAGAGAGAGAGAGAGAGAGAGAGAGAGAGAGAGAGAGAGAGAAATTCCATCAATAATACTTACAGCTTATCCATGGTTTGCTTATGTTCTGAAAATAGGAAAAAAAAAAACCACAGTTATTTTATACACACATACACACAGAGCATTATGTCAGTCTGTTTATATGTCTGCCTCAAAACACTCTCTCTCTCTCTCTCTCTCTCTCTCTCTCTCTCTCTCTCTCTCTCTCCTCTCTCTCTCTCTCTCTCTCTCTCTCTCTCATCACACACACACACACACACACACACACACAAAGAGTAGGCCATCGTGTGCCAGTGGGAACATATGACATTTACAAAACTGCATACACACAGGGACTGGATGTAAAAAAGCATAAGAGTGCTTATCCCTTTATCCTCGATATAAAAGAATGAAAACACACACACACACACACACACACACACACACACACACACACACACAGAAAGACACACACACACACACGCACGCACGCACGCACGCGCAGACACACACACACACACACACACACACACACACAACACACACACACACACACACACGCACGCATGCACGCGCAGACACACACACACACACACACACACACATTTTAATATCGATTGTTTTGTAGCAGTGTACACACAGATATTTGGGGGCAGGTGAGGAATGGGGTATTGTCTAGCTAGACACAGCTATTTAAGAAGCAATGTGAACACACACAAAATTATCCCAAATGTTTCCTTTTTATTTCCTAACAGTTTCAGCATAAAAACTAGGCAAGGTGACTCCTTTTTGAATTTTGTGTTTTGTACCACTTTATGTCACAGCATATTTGTCCGCGTGAAATTCGGGCTGCTCTCCCCGGGGAGAGCGCGTCGCCTCAAGTGCAGCGCCTACCCATTTTTTCTTTCCTTTTCTTGTCTGCAACTGTATTATTTTTTTCCCTATCAGAGTGACTTTTTTCTACAGAATGTTGTCAGGGTCAACCCCCTTGTTGCCGTGGGTTCTTTTACGTGCGCTAAATAGTGAATTGTAACACACGGGACCTCGGTTTATCGTCTCATCCGAAAGACTAGCGCCCAGACCACCACTCAGGGTCTAATGGATGAGGAAACAGTTTTGGGCCCAAACGGGATTCAAACCACCGCACACTCCGACCCGGACTTTTTTGCTTTCCAGGCAAGGCCCGTTACCACCTAGACCACCGATCCCCTATCAGATCTATTATCAGGATTAGCTGCAGTCCATACAGAAGGCATGTCTACTGGTTTTCTTCCAATGCATTCCAAATTGCCAGCACAGAGAAAAAAAACAAGCATTCTCTTGAGGGTGAAGCCTGTTTTAGGGCCAACATAAGGGCACCACGTTTAATGTTGCCATTCCTTCCCCCCAGCACAGAATGGCCTACTTTTTACTCGCTCACTCAGTCCCATGTCCCAAAGGACGTAGGGGGGACATGAGAGAAGACGCAACGGAGATCTTTTTCCATGCTTCACGATCCTGTGTGGCTAGTAGGAGGTGTTGCAGGGGTTGGGCGGTCCAGTCTTTGATGTTGTCAACCCATGATTTCTTTTGGCGGCCTCTTCTTCTCTTGCCCTCGACTGTTCCTTGCAAGATGGTTTTTGCTAGGGTGTTGTGTCTTGTGGTGTGACCAAACCACATCAGCTTTCTCCTCTTTATGGTGGAGAGCAAAGGCTCTTGGGGGCCCACACGCTTTTTGATTTCTCCTTTCACATAGTTATTGGTCTTGTGTTCTTTGTATGATATTTTGAGGAGTCTTCTGTGGCACCTGTTCTCGAATGCTTGGATTCTCCTCTCTAACTCTGCTGTCAGAGTCCATGATTCACAGCCATATAGGAGGATAGATATCACGAGGGATTTGTAGAGGTGGTATTTGGTGCAGAAGCTGATGTTGTTGCTTCTGATGATCCTCTCGAGTCTGACTAGAGCAGATGTTGCTGTTGCAATGCGATGGCCTACTTTTATCCAGTGTTAAAGTGTGTGCAAGATGATTTAAAGTATCATAAGATACCAAGGCTCCACCATGAAATGAGTCGCTTAGCACATTACCCAATTTTGCGCTAGGAGCCATTAAAGGCAGGTGGGGGTCATGGTGTCAATTTTGAGATTTTGATTGATTATTAAACTATATCCATTATTCTACCTTGTAGTGAATGATCAAGGCATATTTTTTTTTATTCCTTTTGCTTTTAAATGTGTTTTGTTTTGAAAATACCCAAGCCCTCATTCTGACAACCTGTTACGAAAATAAACTTGCCCGTTTCTCATTTTGTCACGTCCTGCAGTCTATCATTTCAATTTGTAATAACTCTGCACATAGTTGTCCGATTTTCAATCTGGTTTTTTTGTATTGGATAGCCCTTTTATTGCAAATTGGTAACTTGTCAATAACTAAAAATGGACTTCTGGTGCAATGCGACTCCTTATGTGGTGGAGCGTTATATCAAGGAACTTCACGAAAGTGGAGACAGTAAGGATGTTAACCCTAGGGGAAAAATACCCTGACGCGCACCTACCTGCATGGTGGCTTAAACAGATCACAAGTTCCACAACCTAACTACTAGGCTATCCGGACCTCCCCTCCCCTCCTCCCCTCCCCTCCCTCTGTCTGTGATTGATTCGAGAGAGCAAAAAAAGGGGCAGACGAAAGTTGAGTGGATATATATCAAACCTTTGACGTTGCGCTTGTAGCGGTATGTTGCCGCGAAAATGATCAGAAACAGCACAAGACAACTGGCGGCCAGACTGAGAGCCGCGGCCACTGTTGCACACACACACACAACCACACAAAAATGACTATGTAAAATCTTCACGCACACACACACACGCACACACGCACGCATGCACGCACACACACAGGCACACACACGCACGCACGCACACACACACGCACACACATGCACGCACGCACACACACACACATATACAGAGAGAGAGAGAGACAGAGACAGAGAGAGAGAGACAGACAGACAGACAGACAGACAGATAAACAGACAGACATTGAGAGAGAAACAAAGTCAGAGACAGAGAGACAGAGACAGACAGGCACACGGACGTACAGACGGACGGACGAACAGACAGATGGACGGGTGGACGGACAGACATACAGACAGAACCATACACGCAAATACAGACAAGGCAAAGAGACAGGCTGACAGACAATTGCATTAGAATATGGAATATGGAGCATACGAACAATGCACGCACACAGAGGTGTGCACGAACGCCGAAATGCAAACAAGAGTTGCAAGTCCATTATGATAATTATTATTGGCATCAATTCAGAGCGACCACTACAACCAGTAGCAATCTTACCCTAATTGAAGAAACTTGTAATCACAGACAATGTCTACTATCGTCAACTCACCAGGCAACTGGGGGGGACGGGATAGCCTAGTGGTCAGAACATTGCGCTTGCAATTTGACGACCCGGGTTCGATTCCCGTTCGAGAGGATTTTTCCTTTGGAGTTAACATCAGTGCTGACTCCACTCCCCCCCCCCCCCCCCCAAAAGTCCTTCGGATGAGACTATAAACCGAGGCCCCGTGTGCGAACGCACGTAGAACATCTTGTGCACACGTGAAATCCTGTTCCGCTTTTTGTAAGAGTAGGCCGTCGCGTGTCGGTGGGAACAGATGACAAGATTTACAAAACTGCATACACACGGGGACTGGATGTAAAAAAAAAGCTCATTAGTGCTTATTCCATTATCGTCAATATAAATGAATAAATGAATAAAATAAATAAACTCAAAGTAATCCTATAGAGCATATCCGAGCTACAAGCAATAACTGGGAAAAACCCCCACCCTGACACAACATGTAGGCATTGCAATTATAAACTCATGTACACATACATGCCGCCGCTGTAGTCTAGTGGTTAGGGCGTTGGACTCGTAATCTAAAGGTTGCGGGTTCGATCCCAGCTTTTCGGCTATGGCGTTGTGCCCTTGCAAAAGGCACTTTACGGCTATTTTCTCACCCCACCCAGGTGTAAAAGGGGTACCAACCTTGTGTTGGGGGTTAACCCTGCGATAGACTGGCGTCCTATCCAGGGGGGGAGTCTATGACTCTCAGTCGCTTAACGCCACAGAAACCGGGATAAGCACCGGCCTGATGAGCCTTAGGCTCAGGACAGACTTTAACTTTTAACACATACGTAAGTGTCATCAGTATCAGTTGCAACATGTATCTCGCAAACATTGACCAACAATATTGTCA
>JASPKP010000916.1:25000-30000 GCA_030674155.1 Stramonita haemastoma
GGTCATCCCATATTGACAGCCTATGCAAGCGAATCTCACAAAAGGTATATCAACTTTCAAAAATTAAACATTATTTAGATCTCAATGCTCGTAAACAATTTTATCATGCTCATATACAATCTATCATTGATTATGCTTCAACGTTGTATGACTTAAGCAGTGGTAACAACTTAAAACCTCTTTTAAGGATCCACAAGAGAGCTCTTAAACTCATACTGTTAAAATCTTCTAGCTTGTCACCTCAAGATTACATTAAACTAGATATCCTCCCCTTAAATTACCAGCTCGAATACAATAAAGCTGTTACAATGTATCGAATAATGAACGAACTCGCTCCAACTACTGTGACTGCAAGATTTCCCCTTAATCAGTCAAAATACACGAACAATATACTGATTCGGAAACCAAGGATTGACATGTACAAAACTAGCCTTTCCTACTCAGGAGGAGTTCTATGGAACACGTTGCCAGAATGCATAAAAAATGCCAGCAGTATCTTGTCATTTAAACGTGCTTATAAATGTCATCTTATGCATTCATTGAAAAATGAGTTAACCTAGTCAATAGTTTGTATTTCCTGTCTTTATTGCTACTATAATGCTAAGCTAAAGACTTACGTCAAATACGAGTGTTTTGTTAGTTGAAGCGTATTGATCATAAACTTGCGTATTTCACATTTTAAAGTAGTTTTTATTGTATAATTATCCATACAGTGCATCATCCATTTGTCGTGCATATGCAGCATGCAGTGATCAGTATGTTTTAATATGAGATTGAGTGCGTGTGTGCGTGCAGGTGTATGCGTTTTGTGATATTTTCTTATGATACAAACATTCTTCTTTTTTTTTTTTTTTTTTTTTTTTTTTTTTTAGAACTTTTCTTTGTTCTGTGTTGTCCTCAATAAGGGGAAATAGGGGGAGGGGGGGGGAGTCTCTTTGCTTTTGGGTATTTAGTGTTGTTGTTAGGTAATGGCTTGTTTATTTTAATTATCTCATTACCCTGATAAAAAATTGTTCATAATTTCTCTCTTTGTATCTGTCTGTCTGTCTGTCTGTCTGTCTGTCTGTCTGTCTCTCTCTCTCTCTTTACTTCAGCTGTTCGCCTATTATTTGAAAACAGGTATAATTGCATGATTAAGAATCAGGTTATGTACCCCCCCCCCCCCCCCCCAATTGTTTCTCATTGTTATGATTTTCTTTCCTCTTTTTTGCTTTTGTTATTGTTATAGAAGGCTGGATGTAAAAAAGCAATTGTCATGCTTACTCTATCACCTTCTGAAAATAAAATTAATTCAATTCAATTCAATTCTGAGGTTGGATATCTGTTCTGGTGTGCTGCACCCTGCTCTGAAACCTGCTTGTTCCGGAGCAATGATGGTCTCTGCACGTGGCTTCAGTCTGTTCAGTATAATCTTCAACCTGACCTTGCTTGGGTGGCATATGAGGCTGATTTTGCGGTAATTCTGGCACTGCTGAAGATTTCCTTTCTTGGGAGGAGGAGGATGAGTGACCATATCCATGGTCCAGACCATTTTCCTGTCTGCCAGATCTTGTTTCAGAATTTTAGAAGAGCATTGATCATGGCTTCCCCTCCACCTTGAACCAACTCAGCTGGAATGTTATCGGCCACTGCTGACTTCCCCTTTCTCAGTGATATCACTGCTGTTTCCACTACTTCTCGGCAGATAAGATGATTGTCTGTGTCTGTGCTTTTTGGTGACATTGTGGACTTCTGGGATTCTTATGGGTCTACAGTTGTATATTTCAGAGCAGTATTTTGTCCATCTGTTCAGAATATTCTGGTCGTCAAATAAGGCTCTTCACATTTTGGTCTTGGATTGTTGGATTACTCTAACTGACCTTAAATTTCTGGGAATCTTTTGGGTCTCTCAGCTCTCTATATGAGAGCTATGTGGTTTGGCTGCATGCTGTTTTATTCTAGGTGTGACTATTTTATACATGAGCATAAAGTCATGTTGTTTTTTCCCTTAGTGTGACTATTAAGTCCATGAGCATAAAGTCTTTGTTGTTGTTTTTTTCCTCAATGTGCCTGCTAAATCATTGAGCACAAAGTCGTGTTATTTTTTTCCTCAGTGTTTTGTTTACTACACTCCTATGTTGCACTGTTCTATCTATGAGCACTACACCATGACCACCTCTGACGTCAGCTCCAGGACGTGTTTTTGTTCCTGTGTGGTGAGATGGGATGCTGTCTGTATTGCCGCCTCCCTTGCAGAAAGTACACCAGCGCAATGGTGCATCACTCAATAGAGAGACACCAGCAGGGAGCAAGGCTCTGTTCACGTATGTGGTAGCTGGGTCTTATCTTCACATCACATTATTTTTGCCTACGCAGTGAAATGTAGAAGTTACACAGTACAGCCTCTTCTCATTTCTATTTTTGGAAACTTAGTTTTCAATTTTTACGTAGCCCTTAGTTGGCAACAAAAGTCAGCTTATACTGAGAAAAAGGAAAAATCTGCCACATTGTGTGTGCATTCATATGAGACATCTCAGTGTATTGGCAGGAGAGAAAGACGAACGTAGCTTAAGTGCCGAAGTCAGACCATCGGCATCAGGATTGGACACCCTCGATGCCAAATTAGAAAACTGCTTCCACAACTTAGACGCTAAACTACAAAAGGTGATGTCCAAGTCATCATCTCAAGTTTCTTTGGCCAGTATGACCATTAAGCTGAAATAATTATAACGAAGTTCATAGTGGGAAGGGGGGGGGGAGGGGACAAGGCAAAAAACTTAAACACGATGTTTTGTCTGATGCTAGTTGCAATAACAATTCTGATATGGAAGGCTCCTTTGGAGTGTGCTCTGCTGGTGCATATTGCGAGATACTCTTCCCTTCAACAGATACAAAACCAATAGGCCGCATTAAAATCCATCATCCTACCGTAGGCATAGTTTAATCATTAAAAAAAATATGGTTAACTTGAACACTTAAAGATGATTACTGTAGTATCGTTTGTGGTAAACATCTTTCAAAGCCCTGTTTCTTTTTAGCGGGAACGCTTATATAATGATGTCTATGTTAAAGCACAGGTGCTGAAGGCATAATAGAAAAGAATCCACTTACAGCAAAACAGCCTGCGAGAAGGTGCGTAGCCAGGCTGACACTCACACAGACCGGTCTGCGGGTTGCAGCGGGCACGATCATCATGGCAGTATGAGGGCTCCTGCACCTTCCTCCCACAATACCTTCGTTCACAACTTTTGAAAGGCAAAGGGAACAAAAATGTTCACACACCACACACACACACACGCATGCGCGCACACACACACAGACACACAAAACACATTATCCTCGATATAAATACACACACACACACACACACACACACACACACACACACAACACACACACACACACACACACACACACACACACACATACTTATATTAACGACCTACCTCTGCATATCCATTGTTCATGTCAAATGTTTGCTGATGATACATCAATTCAATGTAACAACAATGATCCAAACCAGCTTGTGAATGATATGCAGGCAGATATCAATAAACTTATCGAATGGACAGAACTCAATCACATGTCTCTTAATTCTAATAAAACAAAATGTATGTTTATAACTACTCGCAAAAAAGACAGAAATTGCGTTCTCCATTCGCGCCTATATATATCCATGGACAACAAATCGAAGAAGTAGTCTCACACAAAGTACTAGGTGCAGTAATTGACAACGATTTGTCTTGGTCAGATCACATAGCTGCATTAGGAAAAAGAATCTCAGTAAGATTATATCAACTTAGGAAAATCAAAAATTTTCTAAATCTACAGTCACGAAAACTATTCTTTCATGCACATATTCCTTCTCTTATAAATTATGTTTCTACCTTATGGGACAGTGCCAGTGAAACAAACCTAACGCATATAAGCCGCCTACATAAAAGAGCTGTTAAACTAATCCGATTGAATCCTAATACACTGACCACCACCAACTACAAAGAACTAGATATTCTTCCACTTAAAGACAGACTGCAGTTCAACAAGTATCTATGTATGTTCAATATATTAAACGGAAAAGCCCCAAAGAGAATTGTGGAAAATTTTGCTGTCAATAAATACAGGCCTACCCATAGACTGTTTTCTGCCCAGGCCCCATAATAATCTCTATAAATCAAGCCTTGCATATTCAGGAAGAACATTGTGGAATAACCTACCTCCCTGTCTGAAATCAGTTCCTTCTAAACAAATGTTTAAGAAGCTTTTGAAGAGACATTTGATGGACAAACTGTAAGTCCACGATTATGTTCGATACTACCTCACATTTGGATGTTTGTTGTTATTCATGCCCATGTTATTTTGTAATTCTATCATTTGTATGTATGACGTGAGCTTATGTTGTACTGTCTTGGGTCTGGGTTTTTTGTTGTTGTTTTTTATCTTGAGAGATTTGGTGTAAAAAAAATCCTCATTTATTTGAGTTTTTCAACAAGGTTGTCTTTGCATGCTTTAGAAGTCAACTTTATGATTTTTTTTAGTGAGGGCAGGATGAAAAAAAGTTGTGTAAACTTAATCTTTTACCCTCAATAACGATCATTTTGACTTGACTTGACTTGACACACACAGACAAAGACACACACACACACACACAGGCCCCACGGGCTAAGACAAAGGCGTGGTCATTATGCAATAAGTCCTGTAAAGCCATTTTTAAAGATTTGTTATCCTGCAAATACAATTGAATGTGATTATCTACACCTGCCCCCCCCCCCCCCCCCCCCCCCCCTCCCCCCCAATACATTTTCGTGATTTTATATTTATATATATATATATATATATTTTTTTTTTTATTGATTGTATGCATGTATGTATGTATGTATGTGTGTATATATATGTGTATATATATGTATATATACATACATACATGCATACATACACACACATATATATGTATGTATAATATATATATATATAATATATATAAAATATATATATATATATATATATATATATATATATATGTA
>JASPKP010000916.1:32500-34621 GCA_030674155.1 Stramonita haemastoma
ACGCTCCCCTGGCTTACTGGACACCTCGATTATGCCATCTGTCGCAGTGAGCTCCATTTTAGAACTTAAAAATATTATTACGGTCTTATGTGAGCGTATTGAAAACTTAGAAAAAAACTGTTGGCGAACAGAATGAAAAAGATTGTAAATTTCCTAGCTCTTTGCCAACAGAAAGAAAGTCGGACTGCCAGACACCAACATGCAGAATCCGTAAAATCTCCCTCCCCCTGTCTCTTACGCTGATGCAGTCAAACTCAATGCAGGCATCACTCACCCATCCCCCAAAGCCTTGAGCAGCGTGAGAGCAGGGCAGGACGAAAAGACGAAAATACAGCAAAAAGAATAAAAGCAAAACCAGAGTCAAGGAATGACGTCAAGTTCAGTGACGTAAATAAACGAACTACGCAAAATGAGGAAAAGAAGAAAGGGTTCTCCAATCAGTCGACTTTTCAGGTCAAAAAACTGAATCCGACATGCCACGCGTCCTCATTTTGCACGACTCGACAATGAATAAAATAAATCCATCACGTTTGGCAATGTCATACGGTCTTCAGGTGGCGAAGAAAAAAGCTTTACACCATTGACAACATTAAGAAAGTGGCCCAAGAAGCTAGCAAGGAGCTTGAACCGGCCCCAGAGTGCGTCGTGCTGCATGCAGGCATCAACGACATCAAAGGGAAGGATCCTGCAGCATGTGGCAAAGCCAAGGCAGCAGCTGTAAAGGCCGTTCAGAAGATCTTTCCCATGACGCATGTCGTATGCAGCAGGGCCACTCCTGTGAAACAACAGCATTTAGAAGCAAGACGGGTCGTGTTCAATGCCCACACTTATTCCGAAATAGTAAATGAAAAATATCACCAACGTTTCCCACCTGGCATAATATGAGAATATTCATCGCTCCAAACATCTTCAAGATGAAATTCACTTGAATAACTACGGCGCTGGCAACGTTGCAAAGAGCCTTGGGCCGCCACCTAAGTCACTGTTTCCCGGGGAAAGTCCACGAAACGACGGGGGCCGGGGGCTTCGCCCAGCAACACAAAGGGGCCGTTCTTTCTGTGGGAAAAAAATGGCTTACCCGACCTTAAAACCCACCACCCCCCCTGCAAACCCTAAACCCCCCACCTCCTCCCCTTGGGGGTTTTTGTCATTAAAAAAAAACCACTTCATCCCGAAAGCTTTACAGTGTACACTCTCCCCCAACCCCTCCCAAAAGACTCACGTTCCCTTTTGGGAGTACATAAACACATTTCCCCGACCAAGATTTTCCCAACCCAAACACCGTCTTCCACCATGGTCTTTCCAGTTCCCTTTGCCCCCTTAAAAATGTTCCCCTTAAAATTTTTCCCCCACCCCCACTCCCCTTTTTGTTGCAACTTGCTTTTGGAAAGTTTGTAATTTGAGGGGGTCATTATTTTTCTTCTTTTTTTTTGGGTTTGGGGGGAGTAAAGTTTACCACAATCATTTTAAAAACAAAAATGTATAACCCAAAAAAAAATAATAAGAAAAACCCCAAAGGTTTTTGGGTATGACATTACATCTCTCTAAGGAGTTAAAATTTTTCAATGGAACGCCGGAGCATAGGGCCCCCAATCTATTGGACTTTTACACCAAATTTTTTCAACTATGATTTCCGGGATTAAACACTTCCTACTTTTAATGTGGACAAACTGGGAAAAAGCCTAAATTGAAAAATTTAAATTTTTACCCACCATTATGTGATTGTGATAATAAAATCAGGGAAAAAATTTCCCCATAAAAAATTAGGCAGGGCTAGATAGGAAAAATTAGGGAAATCCATTTTTTGGGGGAAAAAAACAGTTGATATGTATCACATTTGGGGGACAGGCAAAAATTAAAAAAGGATAAATAATTTTAAAAGTAATGTCCTTTTTTTTTACCCCAAGGGCCCAAAAAAAGACAATACTTACTGGTTTAAAAAACATTTGACTTCACTAAACAAAAAAGGATTTTTTCTTGGGGACTTTTTAAAGGGGCCCTAGCCCCTTTTTTGGGGTTCTGGGTGCTCAAACCTTTACTTTTGCAATTTGTTTAATTAAAAAAATTGTAGATTTGGGAACTGTACTTATTTTAATGATGGAAAGTAACCAGAATCCCTTT
>JASPKP010009172.1:0-2500 GCA_030674155.1 Stramonita haemastoma
ATATATATATATATATATATATATATGTTTTTTATCAACCAGATATTTTTCACGACGTTAAATTAATTTGAATTCCTCTTCCCGGAAAGAGTACGTCACCGAGCACCATAGTACACTAGCCCCTTGTTATCAACAAAAGCATTTTTCGTGGTCGCGTGTATACTGTTTTCCTTATAAAACTAACTAGCTTGTTACTAATATTGTCAGTTTTTATAAAAGGTTTCTGAGTTTCACATCCTGGGGTCATCCTAAATATGCCGTCTGATTCCGCCCTACCCCCGCCCCCCCCCCCCCCTACACACACACCTTCCCACTTCCTCACCATATAGCAATCACTGTGAAAATAATTGCAAATTACACACTGGATGAGAAGTTAGCATATATGAATGTTTTCAAGTACCTGACCGTGTATGCTGCCATAATTTTACTTTCAGAGAACTTTTTTCTTCTTCTCCTTTTAAAGAGGAGAGGGCAGGTTTGTTAATGTTATGCTAAGAGCTTGCCATTGACGATAAAGACAATGTCAACATAACATCTCAATGCCTAACAACATTTTCAGATAGGTAGGCTTAAGCTTGATAAAAAAAAAGGTAAAGGTGTCCCATACCCTATATGGACGTAAGGGAAGCAAGGCGTCAGAGACCTCAGCTTCTCTGGGGGACCAGCATATTGAGAGCGGCGCCCATCTTCTCTCTCCCTCGCTGCTTTATACCTTCCCTGACCCTAAAAAGGGCAGGTACCTATTTACAGCTAGCTGGGTGAACCGAAGGAACAGTCCCTACTAGAGCCAAGGCGCGCAAACAGTCACCCATCCACTTGGTAACCACGTTCGATGCTGCTTAACCTTAGCTGGGGGAAAACGAGTGCTGTGATCACTGAGCTATCCCTTGTCTCGGCATGGACATCGATAACTGACAAAGGTTTTAGCTCAGGCCTGAGAGCAGTGACTCCACTTTCAAAGAACTTTGCCTGGGAAAGCTCTGTTGCTGCTGTCAGCTGTTTGTTATACGTGCATTCTAGGACAGCCTGACAATTTGATAGCCCGGGCTCAAACCACGAGGGGACGGGATAGCCTAGTAGTCAGAACATTGCGCTCGCAATTTGACGACCCGGGTTCGATTCCCGTTCGAGAGGATTTTTCCTCTGGAGTTAACATCAGTGCTGACTCCACTTCCTCCAAAAGTCTTTCGGATAAGACTATAAACTGGAATTCTGACTTTCGTTCACGTAGCGAGCGGACGTGTTCGCGACAGTGCTGCGCAAATGCAGTTCAGTGTATAGCAGCAATACTGTCTCTATGTAAGACCGAGGAGTCAGAGTGGAAAGGCTGTCACTTGTTTGTTTGATTTTGTTTTTCAGTTCGTAACTTGCTGAACTTGAAAAAAAAGAAGACATCTTGCACAATGAGTGAAATTTAAGCCTCAGACTCCCGAATGGCAAACGAAGTGCAGACCTGTGCATAAGAAAAATTATATATGTATATACTTTCGGCGTGTTTTGAAAATGTGTAAACTTTAGGCAAAACCTTTCGGCTGATGCAGTGTATCAAATTCCAAGTGTGTGCTGTGAGAAATGACCAGCACCATTGCTCGATTCCTCCCTGGTTCCAGTAAGCAAAAACCTTCCTCCACATCTTCCACCTCGGACTCATGTGTAAGTCCCCAACCCTCAGAAGAAAAGACCAGGCAGGATAAAAAGAAGCTGAGGCAGGACACGATAGACATTTTAAACGACAGTATGGATGTCCAAGAAGTGCTGGAAGAAATCAAAAGAGAATTGTTTGCAACTAGAGAAGACATTAAAGAGCTGCATGAAAATGTAAACAAAGGGACAGCCAAATTAGACTACAGAATGGAGCAGCTGGAGAGCACGGTTTTCGAACTAAGAAATGAAAGAGACGCTCTGGCGGGAGATGTGGCAGCGCTGAGGGAGGAGAACAAGGAGCTGAAGGCCAAACTAGAGCAGTGTGTGAAGGCGGACCAGGAGTTGAGAAGGGACCTGAACGACCAGGAGCAGCACGGACGGCAGTTCAGCCTGCGGGTGTACGGGGTAGCGGAGGGCCGGGGAGACAAGGAGACGGTGGAGGACTGTGTCCGCCAATGCATGGACGTCTTCAACAAGAAAGTGGGGGTCTCGGTGTCTGCGGGAGACATTGAGATTGCCCACCGAACTGGCAAACCGGGCGGATCCAGACCGAGACCCATCATTGTCCGGTTCCACTCCAGGAGAGTCAGGGGCCTGGTTCTGGCGCAGCGCCGCAAGCTAAAGCAGACCGGCGTGTCCATCGGGGAAGACCTCACGCAGAGAAACTACAAAATGTTGCAGAAAGCAAATCAACATTCTGCCACTCTTGCGGCATGGTCGTCAAATGGAAAAATTCTGACGAAACTGAAAAATGGAAAAATAATTAAACTGGACATTCACATGGACGTCAACAAAGTCCTTTCGAAAGAAATGACGTAGTAGGGAAATGGTGAAACACCCTGTTGTACATATTGGA
>JASPKP010009172.1:5000-10670 GCA_030674155.1 Stramonita haemastoma
CACACACACACAAAATCACACACACATACACACACTCTCTCTCTCTCTCTCTCTCTCTCTCTCTCTCTCTCTCTCTCTCTCTCTCTCTCTCTCTCTCTCTCTCTCTCTCTCTCTCTCTCTCTTGGGGTGGTAAATGACCAAGCTGACCAAAGGGCAAAGGGCTCGGAAGAGGAACATGTTCTGCATGTTTTTTACTCATGCCCTTTTTCACAGGCTTTTCAAATGAACGTTGGTCATCTGTTGGGATAGCTTAATGTTGACATGAAAATAAGGTTTTTTGTTTGCTAGTTTGTTTGAGGTTTTTGTGGTGGGTTCTTTTTTTTTTTTTTTCCGTACACACGTGCAGGCGCACGCGTAGGGGCATACACACGGGCGCGCGCACGCAGGCACACAAATACATGCATGCATGCATGCACACACGCGCATGCACGCACGCACACACACACACACATACACACACACAAATACAACACACACACACACACACGCACGCACGCACGCACGCACACACACACACACACACACACACACACACACACACACACACACACACACATTGCGTGTGTGCGCTCTATTCACTCATAGGCTCATGGGATGGATACATTTCAATTTGAAAACTGTGTATATAGCGCTGATGTCAGCTTCATTTCTTTGAATTGTTTATGGTCAACATTCTCATAGATGATTATGTTGCAACACGCACAATGTGCAGGAAGCCTGCACTTACGTTTTGTCAGCGATTGTCAGAATATTTGATACTTTTGCTTATTTATTTCTTTTTTCTTGTCATTGCTTTTTTTCTTGTTGTTTTGATGTCAAAACGCTTTACTTTAAATGCTTATTTTTCTTTTTCACATATTTGCAAAATGAACTTTGGTATAATTTTGTTTATACGCTCAACTTTACATACCATGCTTATGTCTTACTTTAACTGGTTTGAAAAAACATGTGTACACCATGACTCAAGATTTGAAAATAGGGTTCTTAATAATATCAGCTGCTTTGCCAATTTAAAAGAGTACACACATTATGAACAGAAAAGGACTCTTTCTTTCTGTATCATCAATATTTATTCAAAAGTTATAACATCATATGGATAGTATTACCATTGCTTCAATGAATTGTCAGGGGTTGGGAAATCTGTACAAACGAAGAGACCTGTTCCATTACTTGAAGCAGAAAAATTATTCCATATACTGTCTTCAAGACACACATTTTGATAAAAAGTTAGAAAAATATGTAAGGTCGGAATGGGGATATAAATGTTTTTTTGCGTCTTATAAATCAAATTGTAGAGAGGTTGCTATTTTTTTCTCAAACAATTTTGAATTTAAAATACAAGATATAAGTAGGGATCCAAACGGAAATTTCATAATATTACAGTTTTCAACAATGGATAAAGATTTCCTTCTAGTTAATGTCTATGGTCCAAATAGAGACAACCCACAGTTTTATGTCAACCTTAAAGAGACAATTAAGTCTTACAAGATAAATAATATTATTGCTGTTGGTGATTGGAACATTGCACCTGATCCTAATCTAGACTGTGACAATTATACACAAGTAAATAATCCCAGAGGTAGAAAAGCACTTGAAAAATTTACAGAGGAACTTGCTCTGGCTGACATATGGAGAGAATGTAACCCAGAGTATAGGAGATATACATGGCGGAAAAACGACTCCACTGAAGCAAGGTCGCCTTGACTTCTTTCTTCTGTCTAAATACCTTATCTGGTATTTTGAAAACACAGATATACTTTCTGGATACCGTTCTGACCACTCAATGATAAAGCTTACTTTAAAATTTGGGAAAAGAAAAAATCGGAAAAGTTTTTGGAAGTTTAACTCTTCCCTTCTTAGAGATAGACAGTATGTGGAAGAAATAAGTAGAGAAATTTTAAATGTGATAAAAGAGTACGCAGACAAAAAATATGACAAATCAGTAATAGAGAAGATTCCCAAAGCTGAAGTTCAGCTATCCGTCTCAGATAAAATCTTTTTAGATTTTTTGTTGATGAAAATTAGAGCTAAAACAATAGGATATGCTGTAATGAAGAAGAAAAAAACAAGAGAAAATGAAATTAAATTGATAAACGACATCGAACAGTTAGAAAAGCTAGAGCATAAAAGAGAAAATGAAATACTACAAATTAGAGAAAAAAATAAAGAATTGGAAGAAATACGTAATAAAACAATGGAGGGGGTGTTGCTGAGATCCAAAGCACGATGGATTGCTGATGGTGAAAAGATATCCAAATATTTTTGTAACCTAGAAAAAAGAAATTATATCAGTAAACGTATGTCAAAATTATTAACGGAAGATGGTACAATTATTGAAAGCGAGAAAGATATTGAAAAAGAAGTTACAGCATTTTACGAGAATCTATACAAAAGGAGAAACATTGAACAATGTGATATTAAACAGGTGGTTAAAAACCTACCCCAAATAAATAAAGAAGAACAACAGTAATTAGGTGGTAAAATTACTATTGAAGAAGCAGGATGTGCACTAAAAAATATGAAAAAATGGAAAAAGTCCGGGAACAGATGGCTTCACAGTGGAATTTTTCAAGTTTTTTTGGAAAGAAATAGGTCATTTTTATAGTAAGAGCTCTTAATGAAAGTTACCAAGATGGTGAACTATCAGCGACACAGAAGGAAGGACTAGTCATTTGTCTTCCAAAAGGGGACAAATCTAAAGAATATATTAAAAACTGGCGTCCAATAACCCTTCTCAATGTAGTTTATAAAATAGGTTCTGCATGTATTGCAAACCGGATCAAAAGAATTTTGCCCAAACTAATCAGTGAAGACCAATCAGGTTTTATGGCAAATAGATACATCGGAAATAATGTTAGGCTAATTTATGATATGATTAACTACCTGGATAAAAAAAATCAGCCTGGATTATTGCTTAGTGTTGACTTTGAAAAAGCATTTGACTCCTTAAGCTGGAACTTTATGGTCAAAGTCATGAAGGCGTATGGTTTTGGAAACAATATCCATCAATGGATCAAGACATTTTATACAGATATAAAATCAACAGTCCTTGTAAATGGTAACAGCACACAATGGTTTAGAATTGAAAGAGGATGCAGGCAGGGTGACCCAATATCACCCTACTTATTTATTCTTTGTGCTGAGATCTTAGCTATAATGATAAAGGAAGATACATCAATTAAAGGTATATGCATTGGAGAGACAGAGCATAAAATTTCCCAATATGCAGATGATACTCAATTGTTAAACACAGGAGATAAGATATCATTCGAACACTCTATACATATTCTAGAGAAATTTGGCCAAATTTCAGGTCTTAGAATGAATAGTGACAAAAGTCAAGTAATATGGCTCGGTAATAAAAAAGAATCAAATAAGGTGTTTTGTCCCCATCTAAAAATGACATGGAATCCTCCAAAATTCAAGATTCTGGGTATCTGGTTCACTTCAAATCTAGAAGGATGTGAAACTATGAACTATAATGATAAATTTTCTGAAATCAAAAGGCTATTTAAGGTTTGGTTACAAAGAGTTATTACTCCACTTGGAAGAATTGCCATTTTAAAATCCCTTATCTTATCAAAACTAATTCACCTGTGGATATTATTACCAGATCCACCTGACAATTTCATAAAAAGTCTACAAAAACTATGTTTCCAGTTTGTATGGAGCAATAAGCAGGATAGAATAGGTAGAAAGACAGCTATTAAACCTGTTAACCAAGGAGGGATAAACATACCTGATATAAGAAAATTTATTTGTGCTCTGAAACTTACATGGATAAAAAAAATCAGAAACATAAATCATAAATGGATAAGTATAGCAGAAAAAATGTATCCAATTCTCACCAATTTGGAAAGCTATGGATCAGCCATTACAGCCAGATTCTCCAATATCAACCCATTCTGGACACATACGTTTAAAGCTTATAGAATTTTCTCTGGTTGCATTAATCCTTCAAATGCACAAGAAATGCTTGCTGAACCAATCTTTTACAATGAAAATATAACAGTAGGTAACGCAGTAATCAAACACACTAATTTAATACAGAAAGGTATATACTCCATTAAGCACTTTATCAATGAAAGTGGTGAATTTATTAAATATGAAGATTTCAGGGCCATTTGTGGCAGATCCATAGACTTTCTTACTTTCCAGGGGTGGATTTCTTCGATTAAACAGTACATAAGAAAAACTGGCATTCCAATTAATGACAACCTAAGCTATAATCAAGAGACACCCAAGGTACTGCGGATCATTGATAGTGTCAATAAGGGGACAAAAAAGTATTATGAATATTTAGTATCAAACAAACAACTTCCAAACTGTTGCGCAAAGTGGACAGAAAAACTACATGAAAACTTTAATTGGAATGCAATTTTTGTTAAAATACATAAAATCAATGATGTAAAACTAAAATGGCTGCAGATGAGAATAATTCATCGCATCATTGCTACAAATGTGGTGTTGAACGCTATGGTTTAGTGAATACAACATTTTGTACTTTGTGTAATGAGGCCAGAGACTCAATAGAACACTTTTTATGGGATTGTAAACATATTAGAGCCTTTTGGGCAAGCTTAGAAAATGTATGTAAAGAACGATGCACAAATGCTTGTAACATAACTTTTTCCCGTAACTTAGTCATTTTTGGGATAGATCAACGCAGAAAAACAGATAAGACTTTCGATTTGATACTGCTGCTTGCTAAGTTACACATCTACAGAAGCAAACTTGATGGTCATAAACCAAAATTTTCTAGTTTTCGAACAATGCTACATAATAGGTTTAAAACCGAGCAGTATAATGCACGAATTGCAAATAACCTTATGAATTTTTAAATGGAATGGAGTCATTTAAAGCATTATTTCTAGTCACATAAAACATAGATATTCCAATAACACATAACTTTATAAAAAAAAAATAATGATAAAATAATAACAAAAAGGGAAAAAGGAATGAAAAAAGATGACCAAATCTTGAGGAGATCTCATAAACAAGTCTTACTGTAAGTGGAAAAGGGAAAAAAGCAACTGTAACATTTTCCTGTTGTATGGTTTATAGGGCATGGTATGTAGGTGGTGCATTGTATGCATTTATGCATGTATGTATTCATGTAATTGTATGTACGTATGTATGTGTGTGTATGTGTGTGTGTATGCGTGTGTGTATGTGTGTATGTGTGTGTGTGTGTGTGTGTGTGTGTGTGTGTGTGTGTGTGTGTGTGTGTGTGTGTGTGTGTGTGTGTGTGTGTGTGTGTTGTGTGTTGTGTGTATGTATGTTGTAGGCATTATATGCATATTATATGAATGAGGGTATTTGAACGTTGTATAATTACTTACAATATTAGTATGCACTCATGAACATACGATTTATTCTTAATGCTAATGCCGGTCATGCATATATGTTTTTGTAACAACAAAATGAATTAAAAAACAGTTTAAAAAAAAAAAAAAAAAAAAAAAAGACTATAAACTGAGGCCCCGTGTGCAAACGCACGAAGAACATCTTGCGCACAAGTTAAATCTTGTTCCGCTTTTCGTAAGAGTAGGCCATCGTGTGACGGTGGGAACAGATGACAAGATTTACAAAACTGCATACACACGGGGACTGGATGTAAAAATGCATATGAGTGCTTATTCCATTATCCTCGATATAAAAGAATAAATT
>JASPKP010009173.1:0-10665 GCA_030674155.1 Stramonita haemastoma
TTTTAAAAATTTTTGGGATGCTTTTTCTAATTACAGGGGGGGCTTTAGAAATTTCCCGGGGGTTTGGTCTTTAAAAAAAACAAAAAAAAAAAAAAAAAAGGGGGCTACAAAAAAACCAAACAAAGATTTTTTTTTTTCCCTTTTTAAAAAAATCTGACTTTTTTGCAATAAACATCTTCTCCTTTTTTTACAAAATTTCATTCACAAAGGCTTCGTTTTTGAAAAAAAAAAAAAAAACCCATCCTCCCCAAAACCCCATACCCACAAACCCCGGCCCTGCACGTGTACAAACAAAAAAAACACATATAACACCCCATCACGTGGGGCACACCAAGACAAACAAAAAACACTGCATACACACAAAATACACACTCCCCGCACACACACACTTTACCCCTCCCGGCGCAAAAAACAAAAAACAACAAAACACACATTTCATGCACACACCAAAAATTTTGGGCGCCCCCCAAAAACATAACACACATCACCCCCACACACATACAGAACCCCAAATTTTTAAAAAAAATTTTTTTGATTTGATTTGACTTACTTGGTCGCTCACACCCCCACACACAAAAAAAACCCCACACACACCACACACACACACACACCCACCCCACACACACACCCCCAAAACCCTTTTAACTAAAACACACCCCCCCACATATTTTTTAAAACATTTTATTTTTTAATTATAAGTAAAATCATGATTTCATAAACATTTTTTTTTTTTGCCCGGACCAAACAAAATCCTCAAACAAGAAAACCCCCAAAACCAAAAAAAAAAAAAAAGTTTTGTTCGAAAAAATTTTCCCAACCTTTTTAATTTGTGTGTGTGTGGTGTGTTTTTTGTGTGTGTTTTGTGGTGTGTTTGTGTTTTTGGTGGTGGTGGGTGTGTGTGTTTTTTTTTTTTCCCTTTTTATATTTATTCTTTTTATTTTTATTCTGTTATATCGAGGATAAGGAATAAGCACCATGTGCTTTTTTTTTTTTTAAACTCCAATCCCCTTGTATGATTTTGGGAAAATTTTTTTGCCCTCATGTGTTGTCCCCCGGGGTTTGTAAAACGTGCTTACAGTGGTGTTTTAGGTGCATCCACAGCTCCCCCTTTTTACCCCTTTCCTCCACCCCCCCCTCTTTTTTTCCCCAAAAGGGGAGTGTGCCTCTACACCCCCCCCCCCCCCCCCCAAAAAACCACCACCCCCACCACCCCCCCAACCACGTAACAGACACACCAGGGGACACTAGCACAACCCCCTTAGGGGACATGGGGATAAAAAAGGGGGGGGGGAAAACGGGGGGGTAGGTGAAGCCACCACCATCCCACTCCCACCACCAACCACCACACCACCACCACCAAAACAACGCCCCCCTTTTTGGGGATTTATCTATAAAACAAGGAAAAAGGGGAAAGGGGGGTGGTGGGGGGGGGGGGAAAAGGGGGGGAGGGGGGGATTGGTCATGCACGGTCCATTGACCTCTGCCCCCACCCATCCTATTAAAAACTACCCCCCCCCTTTCTGGCACTGTGGCGTTTTGGGGGGTTTTATTTCTGGGGTTTGTAAAATTTTTAAAACCCTTTTCAATGGGGGTACATTGCATACAAAACAGTTAAAGTAGTACCAAAAAACACCCCCTTTTAAAAAACACAGAAAAGACAAAACATATGTGTGGGGGTGGGGTTGTGTGGGTGTGTGTGGTTGTTTTGTGTGTGTGTGTGTGTGTTTTTGGGGGATGTAAAAAAGCGTGTGGGGCCCCGCTCACCCCCGAATGCTTTTGGGATGTGGGGCTTGTGTGCGTACTGTTTTCGCGCTTACACACATCAGTGGGATTTTCAAAGTTTACAAAAACCCCACAAAAACATGCAAACTAAACAAATTACGAACCACCAACGAAGGAAAAAGAAAAAAAAACATTTAAAAAGGGGAAAAATTTTTTTTTAGGAATTTCCTCTTTTTTTTTTTTTTTTTCTTTAAAAAAAAAAAATTCTGGCACCAATCGTTTGACAACTAAGTGAAAAGCCCGGGAAAAACAAAAATGACAAAGCAAGAACAAAAAAGCATGCAGGGTGGGAAAAAGAAAAAAATTCCCCACCAAAAAAACAAAATTCATTCATACCTCTAGTTTCAAACTGAACGACGGCCCCTTTAAAAGAGAGAGAGAAAGGGAAGGAGAGAAGAAGAAAAGGGGGAAAAGAGAGGTGGGGGGGGGGGGAAAAAAGAAAGGAAGAGGAAGAGAAGAGAGAGAGGGGGGGGGGGAAAGAGGGGGGGGGGAGGGAAGAACAAGACAAAAAGACAACAAAAAGAAGGTGGAAAAGAAGAGACAGAAAACAGAAGAGACAAAAGGGGGGGGGGGTAAAGGGGGGAAAAAGGGGGAGAGAGAGAGGGGAGAGAGGGGAAGAGAAAAGAAGAGGGGAGAGAAAAGAGGAAAAAACAAAACAGACGACAGACAGACAGACAGACAGACAGACAGACAAAAAACAGACAAAAGACAGAGACAGACGAGACAAAACAAAAACAGACACAGAAGACAAAAAAAAGCAGAAAACACAAAGAGAGAAAAAGAGAAAAACAGCGAAGACGGGGAAAAAAAAAAAACAAAAAAGGGGGAAAAAAAAAAACCCCCAACAAACAAGAGACAGAAATTTCAAAAAAAAGGAAGAAAAAAACACCCAAGACAAGGATTTTTTTCATGGGTTTGGGGAGACTGAAAACGAACAGGGGGATGGAAGGGGGGGGGGGGACGGATGGGGTGGATGGAAGGTTGGGCAAAAGGATGGGGGAAGGTTTTTTGGGTGGGTGGGTGGTTTTAAAGGGAGGAAAAGGGGGATGGGGGGGAAGGAGGGGGGATGGAAAAAGGGGGGGGGGTTTTTTTTTTTGCGTAAATTTTAGGGGGCTTGGGGTTTTTAATTTTTTTAGCGCACAAAGATAAACCCCTTTCCCTTTTCCCCCCCTTTTTGGGGGTACAAAACCCCACTCTTTTGGGGGAAATTTGGGGGAGGGGAGGGGAGGGCGAGGGGAGAGAGAAGAGGGGGGGGGGGGGGGGGGGGAGGGGAAAAGGGGGGGGGGGGAGGGGAAGGAGAGAGGAGAAGAGAAAAAGAGAGAGAAAAGAGAGAGAAAAGAAAAGAGAGAAGAGAAAAGGGGGGGGGGGGATGAAGACAGACAGACAGACAGAAACAGACAGACAACAGATGAAGAGAAAAAAAAGAATTTTTGAAAAAAACAGAGAGAAGGGAAAAGAGAGAGGGGAGGGAAAACAGACAGACAGACAACAACGGGGAACCCCGACAACAGAACCCAAAAAAGATGCCGAGAATAATAAAAAAAAAAAACAGAAAACAAACCCAAAAAAAAAAATCACCCCTTTCAGAGACCGAGAAGCTTGAAGAAGAAAAAAAAACAAAAAAAAGAAGGGGGGGGGGGAAAAAGAAAAGAAAGAAAGAAAAAAAAAACCCCACCACCCCCCCCCCCCCCTTTTTCCAAAAAAGAAAAAACCCCAAAAAAAATAGAACCAAAAGCAACAACCCCTGCAGCATACAAAAGGGGGAAAAAGGGGACCGGGGGGGGGGGAAAGAGAGAGAGAGAGAGAGAAAAAGGGGAGAGAGAAAAGAGGGGAGAGAGAGAGAGGAGGGAGAGAGAAGAGAGAAGAGAAGAAAGATGCAATGGGGAGGAGGGGGGGGGGAGGGGGGAGGGGGGGGGGTGGGAGGGTGGGTAGGGGGGGGTTGGGGTTGAGGGTCCGACTGTCGCCTATAACCACAACAACAGGTGCATCTATTCATGCCCCTTTGAGTGCCGCTAACACGGCACAGAGAGAAACAGTCAGACCAATCGCTTGCTTTCTTTCTTTCTTTTCTTTCTTTTTGTCTGTCTTTTTTTCTGTTTCTTTTTTCCTATAGTTTTCTTTTTCTTTTTTTCTTTATGATTTCCTTTTTCTTTTTGTTCTTTTTTTCTTTTCTTATTCTTGTTCTTCTTCTTTTCTTCTTTCTGTCTTTTTCTGTTTTTTTCCCCCTTTTTTTTTCCCTTCTTTCTTTCCCTTTCTTTCTTTTTTCTTTTTTTTTCTTTTTTTTTTCTTTTCTTTTTCTTTTTCTTCTTCTTCTTCTTCTTCTTTTCTTCTTTCTTCTTCCCTTTCCCTTTTTCCCTTCTTTTTGGGGGGGGCCGGGCTGATGGGTTGGGTGGGGTGGTTGGGTTTTTTTTTGTGTGCTTTTTTTGAGATTTTTTTCTAGTTTGTTACTCCCCCCCCCCCCCCCCCCCCCCCCCCCCCCCCCCCCTTTCTTTTTTTTTTTTCTTCTTCGTTTTTCTCGGGTCTTTCATTCATTAATTTCTGCTTCTTTTCATCCATCGATTTCTTTTTTTTCTTTGATTGTTTGTTTGTTTGTCATCATCGATGTTTTTTTTATTGTTCGTTTGCTTGTTTTTATGTTTTCTTTCTATTTTTTTTTCTTTTTCTTTTCATCTCTTAGTCTCTTTCCTTTTTTTTCTCCTCTCTTCTTTCTTGCTTTCAATATGCTATTTCTATTAAAGTCTACACTATCATATTTTTTTTTTAAACACACACACACACACACACACACACACACACACCACACACAAAAACACACACACACAAAACCACACCACACACACAAAACGACCTCTACTTTATTTTACCACTTCTAGTCTCTCTTTTTTTTCTCTCTCATGTCAGCAACTTTTTCCCACCGATACTCAACAAACTGGACACAATTAGCTAAATCCCCAAAATAATGATTCCAACAAAGCTGAGTCTCGTTCCTTTTTCCCTGTGTGCTTGTTAGTAAATAAAGAAAACCAGACTGGCGAGCAAAAATCTTTCAAAGATGCACGCTATAAGCCTAATAATACGCGACCTGAGGAAGATAGTCTGGCCGACGTAGCTAAACCCCTACAGACAAAAAATGCATTTGGGCCCCCGAGAGGAGCTAGCGGAAAGGACATGTCATTATTTTTCCCAGACACACCATTATATGGTGAAAGCGAACGAGAGAAGAAGAAGAAGAGGAAGAATAAGACTAAAAAGAAAAAGACGATGAGATATGAGGAGGAGGAGGAGGAGGAGGAGGAGGAAGGAAGAAGAAGAAGAAGAAGAAGAAGAAGAAGAAAAAGAAGAAGAAGAAGAAGAAGAAGAAGAAGAAGAATATGATGATAAAGATGATGATGATGATAAGGGAGGAGGAGGAGGAAGAAGGGAGGAGGAGGAGGTAGAAGAAGAAAGGAGGAGAGGAGGAGGAGGAGGAGGAGGGGGGAGGAGGAAAAAAGAAGAAAGAAGAAGAAGAAGAAGAAGAAGAAGAAAAGAAGAAGAAGAAAAAGAGAAGAAGATGAAAAAGCACCAAACAGACCCCACATACAGAAGATGCGAAAATGGAAACTAAAAAACTGGGATAGGCCTGGACAGTGTATTATGTGATTCAGCATCCACCTTTCCCCTCCCCCTTACTTACTAAACCATCCCTCCCTACCCACCTGTCTTGCCAGTGGTCCCCCCATAGGCTACCTCCGAAAATTTCCCACAGTAAAACCTTTCTCTCTCCCCCCCCCCCCCCCTTTCCCCCCTTACCCACCAAACACGCCGCGCTCGTTTTGCGCGCGAATACGCACGCACGCCACACTCTAACACTTCCTCACACGTAAATGTATTCATGCAAGCATGCAATGCGTGCATGAAAAATACATAGAAAAAAATATACATACATGTACGCATATATGCATGCATGCATGCAGCATACATACATAAATACATACAGGATACATACAATACATAATATCCCACTCAAAGGGGACATACATGCAGGCAAACCACATACATTTAACATTCTTCTAAACATAATTTCTTGTTCGTATGGGCTAGTTGGCCTGCAAAATCTGAATGAACGTGGGTTTTTTTTTACACACACACACACACACACACACACACACACACACACACACACACACACACACACACACACCACACACACACACACCATACACAACCCCAAGCACACACATACACACACACCAAGAAACACACACACAACACACACACACACACACACATACACACACCAACCCACCACACACACACACACACACAAAACACCACACACACACACACACCACACAAACACACACACCAACACGCCCCACACACACATCACCCCCAAAACCCACCCTTTCTCTCCTCCCCCCCCCCCCCCCCCCACTACTAGCCTAAAAAACAACTAGCCCAACATCCCCCAAAAAACTGTAACAACAAAACTGGATTCGACACGGTTTGGACCAAGCCGATGATGACAGCATCAACCAAATTAACTCTCTCTCTCCCACGACACTCCACACTGACACCTGCACAAACACACACTACTTGTGCAAGGTGGCAGGCCGGTTACCTCCCCCCCAGGGACAAACAAACCCTCCTACCTGTACTTTATACCCCCCAAAAACGCATCCTTTTTCCACCCCTTTTCTAATCAAGTAACAAATTCATCGAACAAAAACCCGACGGCCAGTTAAAGAGTGGGGAAAAAATTACCGTTTAGTACCCCATCAACAACCTGCCTCTTTCAGTTTACTGGGAGGGGGTGTTAGTTTCAAGTGTCCCCAATTCTCTTAATTAACTCCTTCAGACCGCTGTGTTGGTACAAAACATTTTTTTGTAGGTGTTGTTATTTTTAACTCTTTCATGCAGTTGTCCTGCTGGGCGGGTGGCTTGTAAGACGCTGTGAAGGATGTGAAGGAGAAGGGGGAGGTGAAGAAAGTGTATTATTTATATACCATTACTTCGATGACCTCTCTGTCTGTCTGTCTTTTCTGTCTGTCTGTCTCTCTACCTACCTACCTACCTACCTACCTACCTACCTACCTACATACGCACATACCACATACTACATACATACATACTACATACATACATACATACATACATACATACATACATACATACATACATACATACATACATACATACAAACATACAATACATACATACACTACATATTTTTTCTCTGTTCCAGCACTGAAACGTCCAACAAAGCCATCTCAAGAATAAGGAACCGCGAAGAGAGAGAGAAGAGAGAAGAGAGAGAGAGAGAGAGAGGAGAGAGAGAGAGAGAGGAGAGAGGAGAGGGGAGAGAGAGAGAGAGAGACAAGACAACAGACAGACAGAAAAGACAGACAAAAACCCGACAGACAGACAGACATACAGACAGACAGACAGACGGGAACAGAGAGACAGACAGAGACAGAGAGAGACAGAGACAGAGACAGACAGAGAGAACACAGAGAGAGAGAGAGCCAAGTAGCCTACTAGCCTATACCCCACTACCTACGCACCGCGAAACCTACCTACAGGATCATTCTTGTCAACAAATACACCCCCCCGAAGAGGGGAAAAAAGCAGTAACAGCTGAACAGGCAGACCTAGGGGGGGGAAAAAAAAGCAGGGGGCCATGACAGGAAAATGGCCCGAATTGGTGGCAGGCAAGTAGGCACTTCTCAAGACAAAAGAGCAAGACGTGAATATTACTTTGATCTAATGCCCGCCGACATCTAGAATAACGCGATAATTATTTTTTACATCGTTCTTCTGTTGTCTGTCAACAGTACGGGACTTGGAGTGTTTTTGTTTACTCTCTCTCTCTCTCTCTCTCTCTTCTCTCTCTCTCTCTCTCTCTCTCCCCTCTCTTCTCTCTCTCTCTCTCTCCTCTCTCTCTCTCACATACACACTCACACACAAACACACACACACTGGTATGTAAGTGCGTGCGTGCCTGTGCGTTCGTGTGTGTGTGTGTGTGTGTGTGCGCGCACACAAAACACACACACACACACAACATACCCACCTCCACACCCCTCCGCCTTGTATATCATGTACATTAACGCACAGTAATCTAAAAATGAGGACTAGCTCAGCCTTTAAATTAAACTAGTTTGGGGAATTTAAATCGCTGGTTCCCCTTCAATCCCAAGGGTCCATGAAATCTTGGGTAGTTTTAAAGAGACTTTCGTTCAGAAAAGCATATATATCCACATACATATTGAGGAAAAACAAAACAAAACAAAACAAGAAGATGAAGAAGCAAATACTCATAATTATCAAGTCGTGAGTTTTCCAACTCCGCGTGTCTGGGGAAATTAAAAGGGGGGAGATGTTTATGATCTACCACGCGACTGCAACCAGTGCAGACCTGCCAGTGCCGTAATTCCACCTTTTTTCTTGTGTGTATACACATGCAGAAGATCAAACAGCACGCTAATTAAAGATCCCCAATACATATAATCAGCGTTCAGGTATCAGGTTACGGGGAAAAAACCAAAAAACAACCCAGCATAATTTATCCCTGAGGTCGAAAAGCAGCTACCTCATGGTGGGATTAAAAAAAAAAAAAAAAAAAAGGTGGCGTACGCGAAAATCTCACCGTTGATCAAAACCTTGGAGCTCTAACCAAGAAACAGGGAAAAAAAGTTAACAAACACTCCCCCCCCCCCCAAAAAAAAAAAACGACAAACAAAAAAACCCAAAAAAAAACAAAAAACCAACTAACCAACCAACCAACCAACCAAACAAACAAAAACAAACCAACAAACCCCCCACAATACAGGGGGAAGGGATAAACCTAGTGGTCAAACATTTGCGTTTGCAATTTGACGACCCGAGTTCGATTCCCGTTAGAAGGGGATTTTTCCCCTGAAGTTAACATCATGCTGACTCCAACTCTCCCCCCAAAAATCTTTCAGATGAGACTAGTTATAAACCGAGGCCCCGTGTGCAAAATACCGCAGAACATCTTGCGCACAAAGTTAAATTCTGTTCCGTTTCCGTAAGAGTAGGCCATTGTGTGCCGGTGGGAATAGATGACAATATTTACAAAACTGCATACACACACGGGGACTGGATGAAAAATAAAGGCACATAAGTGCTTATTCCATTATCCTCGATTTGAAGAATAAAATAAAATAAATAAATAAATAGAGAGGCCTCAAACCTTGGAAGACATTTCCCCCCAAAACCACCACGAGAGTAAAACCAGTGTCAGATACAAACCAATAAGTGGGGCCCCCTTCCTCCAGCCCCCCTCCCCCTCCCCCCCCCCCCCCCCCCCCCCCGCCCCCACACCACACCCCCCTTCCAGAAAAAAATAAAAGAAGAAATCCTTAAATGGAAAAAAAAGAGTCCCTGAGTTCAATTGAGATTAAGGGGGCATACGCCCCACTGAAAGAAACGGAACTTGGGAAGGTCATATCGACAGGGTTAAGGACACGAGAGTAGTGGCGGTTTCAGATCTGTGTGGGTGTGTGTGTGGTGTGTGTGTGTGTGTGTTTGGTGTGTGTGGTGTGTGGTGTGTGTGTGTGTGTGTGGGTGTGTGTGTGTGAGAGGAGAAAAGAGAGAGAGAGAGAGAGAGAGAGAGAGGGGAAGAGAGAGGAGAGAGGGGAAGAAGAGAGAAATTAAAATTGAATTGAATTAATTCTATTTTCAAAAGGTGATAGGGTCTAAAAAAAAACCATAACAATTGCTTGTTTGCATCCAGCCCTCCATCACAATTGCAACAATAAAAATCACACACAACAACACACACACACACACACACACACACACACACACACACACCACACCACACACACACACAAATCCTAACAAAGGGAAACACACACACACACCCCACACACACACCCCACACACAACACACACACACCAACACACACACTGATGGAAAAAGTCCCTGAGATCAACCCAGACTAACTTTCTCTTAAGTAGATAATTTCATACATGGCGCATTAATTTTCGGGAAATTTTGAACAGCAAAACAAATGAAAAGAGAGAAGAGAGAGAGAGAGAGAGAGAGAGAGAGGGGGGGGGGGGGGGGGGGGGGGGGGGGGGGGGGGGGCAGGCAGGCAGACAAACAGACAGTGACACACAGCGACAGACACACATATAGAGGATAATTTAACAAGGGGATGGATGGGGGCAACAGACACAAATGACGGGTAAGTCGAAAGATGAGAGAGAGAGAGAAGAGAGAGAGAGAAGGGGAGAGAGAGAGAGAGAGAGAGAAGGGGAGAGAGGGGAAGAGAGAGAGAGAGAGAGAGAGAGAGACAGACAGACAGACAGACAGACCCGACAGAAGACAGACATAAAAAGAGTGGGAGTGGAGTAAGGAATGGGGCGACAAACGAGGGAAAGGTTTTCGAAAAAACATGTTCAAAACAAAGCAAACAACAACAAGAACAAAACGGAAACAAAGGAGAGAGAGAGAGAGAGAGAGAGAGAGAGAGAGAAGAGAAAGAGAGAAGAGGGGAGAGAAAAGAAAGAGACGAGAAGACAAGAGAGACAAGGAAGAGGACGGGGAGGGGAAAAAGACATACACTGACACAACAGTTTTATTGTCCCCTCAGCATTACAGCCCTGTAGAAAGGGGGGAAAACAAATTCAGATGAATTGGGTAACATAATAAATTTTCAAATTTTCCTCCACTTGCACTTACATTAAATAGAATTTAATTGCCCCGCAGGTCCAAAACCCCCACACACACACCACACACACACAAAACACACCACCACACACAACACACACCACACACCCACCCAACACACGCACACACAAACACACAACCAAAAAACACACTCTCTCTCTCTCTCTCCCCCCCCCCCCCCCCCCCCCCCCCCCCCCCCCCAC
>JASPKP010009174.1:0-7500 GCA_030674155.1 Stramonita haemastoma
CCAGCATTTAAAACCTACTTCTATATGTTCTAACACACACACACACTCACACACACACACACACACACACACACACACACACAACACACACACACACACACACACACCCCCACACACACACAACACACACACACACAGTAAACAGCATAACTTACTTGTGGTATTTCCTCAAAGACGACAACAGCTGCCCATAGGCTGTGTCTTCAATGGAGAACTTGGGCATCACAATGGGTTTCACAGGCTGCCCACAATCATCCACAATCAAGATCATTGTCAATCTTTCTACAATGACAAAAAATACTGATCAATCCATGTATGTATGCAGAAAATGTTGAATCATGTATGTACACCAAGGCAATGCAGTATTTTCATATGGCTGTATGTCCCTGAAGTCATGCGTGTGTGTGTGTGTGTGTGTGTGTGTGTGTGTGTGTGTGTGTGTGTGTGTGTGTGTGTGTGTGTGTGTGTGTGTATGTATGTATGTATGTATATGTGTGTGTGTATGCGTGCGTGCGTGCGTGTGTGTGTGTGTGTGTGCGCGCCGTGTGTGTGCTTGTGTGTGCATGAGAACAAACTGACTGATATTTTTTTAATGTTGTTCATCAGCTAGAACTCAGAGGTTCACTGATGATGAGATTTTCGCATATGCGACCATTTTTTCTCTCACCATTAAGGCAGCCACATTCCGACTTCTGGGATACAGTTAGAAATCAAACCTACCTCTTTTGCCTGGACAGTCACTGAATACCTCCCCGCTCTTTCCAATTTTCAACTGTCATTGATTCTTTTGACATGTACAAGTCCATAGGCACATGGGTCAGGCTGGTTTAGAATCTCCTCCAAAAAGACTTGACATTCAGTTCAATTTTCCCATCAAACTGGGAAGGGCAAGGCTGGGAATCACAGAACACAGAACCTCACAGTTTACTTGTTAGGCAGGTAAATGTCTAAATCGTCTTGCCACCTTTCTTCTTTGACTGAAATATAAATAAACGGCCTACTAACTAAAATAACTATTATAAAAAAAAAAACAAGAAAAATAATATCACTACAAGCAAAAAAAATTTTTTTTTTATTCAACACAAATAACCAAAGACACACAAACAGAATGTCAAATCTAAGCATGTTCCTTTACAGCTCCAATTTATTTTTAGCAAATAAAGTTTTAAGCCATATTTTTAACCCACACATGCTAAAGCAAATTTCTTCACCAGCTAACCACTCCCTCCCCCCAAAGGTGACTCACCGGTGGTGGTGGAAGAGGGGTGATGGTGTTGGCGGAGTTGGAGAGAGAGGGGTGCAGGTAATGCTGGTCAGGCGGCTCTGAAAAAGAACATCACATCACTGCAATCACCTGGCACATACTTCAGGGCAAGAGACTATTTTGACATCACTGCAATCACCTGACAGATATTTCAAGACTAAAGACTATTTCAAAAGACACTTCCACAGTATTTTTTTTTTACTATTCGCAAAAGAAGCTGCTCACTTTCAGAATCCAAATTACTCAGTTAGGTAAGACGGTTTACACTGAATGTACACTGTCTGTTGTTGTTACTTTTGCAGTTACCGATTTTGTTTGTTTGTTTCTTTTTTATTGTGGTGATGATAGTCATAGTGCAATTAGCTTCGAACAAACATAACAAGGACATACTCTACTCTACTTTTTATGACTATCCTAGCATCAACCAGACCTGGGAAATACAAACACCTGCAGTGTTAATCGGTTACAAACTGCAGTCTGCAAATATACATCTGTTCAATGAATAATACCGTAACCTATTGTACAAGCCTTCAGACAGATCCTGTTAGGTGTTACAAGTCAAAATCCCTCAGATATATGCCATTGGTAATGACAGTGTGTATGTGGTTTTGTAAATTTTGTCATTTGTTCCCATGGCACACATTTGCCAACTCATTCGAAAAGTGGAAAAAGGTTTCAAGATGATCTGCAATGCATTCACACACACGAGCTCGGCTTAGAGTCTCATTCAAAAGACTTCTCAGAGGAGTAGAGGTGGCACTGATGTTAACTCCATGGGAACAAACCCCCTTTAATGGGTCAGCAGATCATGAGCATAATTCGCGACGCTATAACCACCAGGCTATCCTGTGAATCAGAGTACAATTTGTGGGTGACACCCTGGGTGTTAAGCTGGGGAAATGACAAATAATCCGTAAGCTTGCTGGCAGTCCACCTCACTCACTCACTCACCTTGCTCCACCTTCTTCTGTTCCTGCAGGTGCTCAGGGCGGTATTTGCCTGACTTGATCATCTTCAGCAGGTGTTGGTAATAGTGGTTCAGGGGCTTCTCAAAGTCCAGGAACTCAAACTGCGCGTTTTTCGCCTGCTTCATCTTCACCATGATTTCCATCTGCGCCCCATGTTTGGCAATGAAGGCGGCTGTACGTTCTATTCGAGCATGTTCTTTCTGTGTCTGAGGCTGCAAAAACACAGAAAATTCAAAGAAAAAAAACTACGATTAAGGGAAAGATAAATGTTCAAAACATCCCATCCTTAAAAAGATACATGAGCGGTATATCAGAGAGAGTAAAGGCTCTTCAGGTATCTGAACACATGACAATTCCTTACATGTATCCATAATACTGTGAAGCTCGCTGTTTTCCTGTTATGGCCCATTTCATCATGTAACATTAGCCTTTTTGGAATATTTTTTCTTTTATTTCCCCCTGTAATGCTTTGCAAGGGTGTTTTGCTGTTTCCTAGCACAGTCTATCATGCTGTAAAAAAACCAACAAAAAAACCAAACAAACAAAAGACATACTGTGAAGTGAAACCACAATTTACAACTATGGTCATTCACCACAGTCATGATATAATTTCTTTCAGTGTTATCCGATAAATGTAACACACACACACACACACACACACACACACACACACACACACACACACACACACATGCAGACAGGAAGCTTTTTTTTTTTTTAAATGTGGGTGGCACTACTTTTGCCAGAATATGCTCTCACAAAGGTAAGAAGACTGAATTTCAAGGAGAGAAATTTGAAATAACTGACAGTGGCATACAATACTACTCATACACGCAGGCACACACACACAAACCACACACATTCTCACACACAACACATGCTCACACGCAACCACACACACACACACACACACTTATGTGATCCTCCATGGATAAGTTCACTGAAAATGGCCTAAGCACAACAGCAAAGAGTGATCACTCACCACCAACATGTTCTCTGGAACCATCAGTGGAGATGGCGGCACAAACACCTCCTCCTCCTCCTCTTCTTCCTCTTTGGGCGCTTCTTCTCCTGGGTAGAAAAAGACACACACAAAATCCCCAATCAGAATTCATTGCCCAGTTTTGAAATTTTACAACCCTTTCTTACTGGTGGTATCTAGTAATCGGTATTTGAGGCATTTTGTGTGTGTGTGTGTGTGTGTGTGTGTGTGTGTGTGTGTGTGTGTGTGTGTGTGTGTGTGTGTGTGTGTGTGTGTGTGTGAGAGAGGTGGAAATGGAAAATTCTAAATTAATTAACTCGATGTCTGAAGACAGTCTGGACACATTAACCCTTTGCTTGGCACAATGCCCCAAAGCGCCTGACCCTGTCCTTGGGCACAACGCCCCAAAGCGCCCGGCGACATGACCGTCACTTCAGAGCGATCATACATTCGAAATTCCCGCCAATCTCGCTTCAAATCTCGTGAATATAGAAGCCACGAGACTGCCCGCGAGACTTCCGCATGTTTATTACAAATGGCGGCGATTGGAGTGAGTTTGTTGCAAGTTTTGGAGGAAAAAAATCGCTAATTTTTCCAAGATGGATGCTATCTTCGAACCCGACATTTACGATCGTTTTTACAGCTTCCATGCCGAAAATATGACGCTGTGAGATGTGTATCTAGGCTCAAATATCGATGTAATTGATCCAAGTAGTGTGTGCACTTCTGAGTTTGTTGACTGAAGTGAGAGAGACGACTTTGACTACGGCGAAGTTCGAGACGAAAATCGATCGTCAAATCTTACACGGCCGATACGCGTTTTGAATTCTACTCTTAGATTTGGGGAAATTATCGTGGATTTCAAGTTCGGCAATGGTTCAGAACTTGATATATTTTGTTATTTGGTTGCTATTCGGGATTTTGATACAGTAGCGGCTCAAACTTAAACGTTAAGCTGATCGCGATCATCGGTAAACAAAAATGGCGATCGTCGGAATGTTCGATGTGTTCGTGCACCATTTATCAAAAAAACTAAAAAACCAACAGTAGGTTGAAAATATCTTTTCTATAATTGTTTCTTAATGTTTTAGTTTTTATTTAATCAAAATCCATGCACGCATTCTAAATTTATTGCAACGCTAACTGTAACACACACAAACCAATCAGTGACTTTGTGTGTTTATGCATTATAATTCTAAAAGAAAATAAAAATAATGACAAAAATTGGGTACAATTTCTTTATTCATTTCTGCATCTTGCTGTTTTTATTTCATCAAAATCCACCTGACCATTGTAGAGTTATTGCATGTTAAATACATACACCCACTCACAAGCCATCCACCTCCATTTTCTCTGCCCGGCAGGAAGGTGACAAATGATTTTGCTGTGCCAAGCAAAGGGTTAAATCCTGTTCTGCTTTTCATAAGAGTAGGCCATTGTGTGATGGTGGGAACAGATGACAACATTTACAAAAACTGCAAACACACAGGGTCTTAATGTAGAAAAAAGCACATGAGTGCTTATTCCACTATCCTTGAAATAAAATTAAAAAAAAAAAATAAATAAATAAAATAACATATATCCTGGCATCAACTGGGCCCTGAGAGATACAGACAACTGCAGTGTTGGTCTGGTAATTTGAGCAACACTCTCAAACTCATACCCATAATGTGTATAAAGCTCAACTGTGAGGTCCCTGTCATCCCACTGAGCCCACAGCACACTTGCTCTGGGTAGGAGCCAGCCAGAGTCTGAAAAATCCCAAAGAATCTTATGGGATTTGAACCCGAGACCTTGCAGTCTGAAATCGAAAGTGCTAACCACTGTGCCATGGCAGCTGGTGTCAGTTTAGCAGTCTTTGTACAGTTGTATCATACACTTTAAAAAAAGCGAGGACAGCAAAAATTTAACGACTTGTAAAAGGCAGGTGACAGCAGAAGGGAATTTTCACTTAAAAACTTTTTTTTAAACCCAAAAAACAACAAGAGAATGAAATGAACACAAGTTGCATTTTTTGTGTTTTGTTTAATTTTATAACCAGCTTCCAACCACTATTCTGATATAAATCTGAAGGCTTGATAGGCCTTTTTCTGACTTCACATGGCATGGATATACAGGCAGGCGGACAGGAATATATATATATATATATATATATATATATATATATATATATATATATATATATATATTCCTGTCCGCCTGCCTGTCGGTCTACTTGTCTGTCTGTCTGTGTCTCTTTCAATACTCACCCTGTGGCTGCATAGAGGCACCTTTTGACGCATCATAGCTGAAGCCAACCGCATTGTAAGTGCCTTCATGTAGTGACTCATAGTACCGCTTCCATTCCTCCTCTGCACACCCACACAGAAACACGCATACATATATAGTCACAGTGTGAAACTTCGAATTAAGGAAAAAATCCGGGATTGCCCCCTAAACGACAAATTCAACATAACAAACACGACACTAGATTTCAAGTAATTCAACACAATGTAAATTATGGATGTGACAGTCAAGAAAAGTGTTTCAGTCTAAATACCATTGAAACAACATTAACTCACTTTTACAAAAACAAATTTAAATGGGCTTTTCTCTTCCTTACAGCCATACTTACACGTATGGAAAAGTAAAACAGGTATAGGCAGGAGGAAACTGGAAAGTGGTCTATTTGATCAAATTTATCAGAACAAAATGAAATAAATAAAATTTAAACACAAAATGAAAACGTAATGAGCAAACTACTATACAGACCTCCCTACCTCTCCCCAAAATCAACTTAGCATAAATTGGGACTGTATGTCAAAATGAGTAATGTTTGTCTAGAGGCCAGGTCTACTGACCTTCATACAAGGCTTTCTCCTGCACGTCTGTGGTCAGCTCCAGGTAGCGCTCCTCGTCACAGGCAGCCTCCACCGCCTTCTCCTCCTCCGTCTGCTCCACCGGCATGCCCTTCACCAGGTCAGCATCGTACCGCGTCAGGTCATACAGGTGCCCGCGCCCGTCGTATCTACGCCACACACACAAAAACCCATGTGTCAACACCCTTCTTACGCAAGGCTACACACTCACACAAATTTCATAAACAGTAACAGGGTCGTGGGGAATAATACGAACATGACTATGCAAAAGCAGTCTAATTCTACTACTAAAGCAAGTTGGACTGCAAAGATGTAAAGATCAATGATAACTGAAACAATGAAAATTAGATTACTTCAGTAAAAGAATATATTTCAATTCGAAAACTTAAAAACTGAACATCTTCATGACACACTAAATCAAGTATGGAACAGTTTTTTTCAGGTTCAGTTAGTTTTTGTTGTTGTAGCAAATTCTTATGTTTCGAAGTAAATTTTTGCAATTCCTTTGAAAAACAAAATTCAGCACACAGTGATACAGTTTACAAAATGACAAAGTAAACAAACAAAAAAAGTACCATACCCATATTCATGTTGACCACAGACCAATAAAATATGTCACGAAGAATGATTTTGCTTCCTATTATGTGAAAAATGAACTAATTTTAATGAATAGATTTTTTTTTAAATGATATAAAGCTGTGGTAAAGAAAAAATAAACTTTGTTCTTGAAACTTTCACTATCTTTGATAAACTGAGACAAACAGTTTGTAAGTGTGGATGACACACGCACATAAACAATGATTTTAGTTTAAATCATGCTTAGGACTTTACTATACAAAATATCAGAAGTACTTAAAGTTAAAGACATTAATCTGTCAAAAATGTACACTAAAGTGCGATAATTTTGTTCCGAAGGAAAAAATCTAAAATAAACATTTTGATATATTATATGTATAGCAAAAGACAAACACAAAGATTGAAAATGAGAACCCTTTGTAATATTATGTCATACCAATCGTTGACGGCTTTGCTGGCTCCCTGCTATGTGCCACAACCTGCAATGAAATCATTCAAAACACCACCAACCTCCACAAAACTGTGGAGCTACAAGACCACATAGCTTCCTGATACAGCACTGTTCTATCATCTTCCCCTCTCTGGTACTGTGCTGAGCTGCTGATCCTCTTAGTTACTGGGTAGATGTTTGTCAACAAAACTGTCGACATCCATTTCCTTTTGATGATATGTTATCTCCACCCTTTGTCAGTTGGCTTGCACTGTGTTGAAAATGCTGGGTAGCCCTTGCTGACAAATATCTACATTTTTCATGTAAATCCCGATGTTGGGGTTTTGGTAGATTTTGCTGGATGATTTTCCAAGCGTAACCAAAAACCACATGGCAGATGGCACTTGGCAACTTCCTCCCCA
>JASPKP010009175.1:5000-10664 GCA_030674155.1 Stramonita haemastoma
GGAAATCAATGAATGCCACATACAGTTTTCTATGTTTGAGCAAATAGTCTTCTAATAGTGCATTCAAAGTAAATATGTGGTCAATAGTTGACCGGCCTTTTCTAAATCCAGCCTGGGCTTCACAGATAGAATCATTCTGCTCTACCCACAAGGTTAATCTCCTATTAATGACATACATGAATACTTTACTGAGAATACTTAACAAAGGGAACTACTGCTCCTTGCACAAAACAAATTAATGTGCAATTCTGCAATGGATCCCTGCCTACTATAGTATGTCTGGCAATGAACAATCTGATGAACTTGTGAAACAGGTGACACAGAAATTTTTTTTTTTTAAAACAAATTGTAGTCCTGTTATGGCCATTGTGGCTGGCTGGATGTAAATAAAATGTGGGAAAGAAGTTCTGCTTTGACAGTATGTGTGTGTGTGTGTGAGTGTGTGAGTGAGTGAGTGAGTGAGTGAGTGAGTGAGTGAGTGTGAGTGAGTGAGTGAGGAGAGAGAGAGAGAGAGGAGAGAGAGAGAGAGAGAGAGAGAGAGAGAGAGAGAGAGAGAGAGAGAGGAGAGGGGAGGGAGGGAGGTGTGTGTGTGTGTATGTATGTGTGAGAGAGAGAGAGAGAGAGAGAGGAGAGAGAGAGAGAGAGAGAGAGAGAGAGAGAGAGAGTGTGCGTGTGTGCGTGCGAGCGTGCGTGTTTAGATGTATGCATGCGCTTGCTTACATACGCAAGCATGCAAGAGAGAGATTGGTTCCCTCCTTTGAGTGATATGTGTTACAACATTGAACCCCTGTAAGTGATATTGTCCGCTCTTCTCAAAAACCTGAAGGGAAGCAACAGTGCTCACCAGGATACACTTGGGGTCATTCTCATATATCACTCGCAGTTCATTTGTTAAGAGGCGAGGGAACCCATAGCATGTAACATGTGATGTGTGGGTAACCATCAAGCATCTGCTTCTGGAGTGTCGAGATGTCCAGGATATTAGGCACAAGTATTTTACTGCAGGCTCCCTAAAGATCCTTTTTGTGATGTTCCACCAGACACCATTTTCTGTCTGAGAGAAGCAGGCCTTATCCCTCTGATATGAATGAAAGTGCTAGAGTCGGTTGCTAAGAACAAGGTTGTTTAATTGAAAGGAATCTGTTTTTCGTTTTTTTTTTTCTCATTTTATGTGTGATTGACATGATCAGATTTTTCCCACAATGGGGTGCCCACCCTGGGTTGACCCTTATGGTTGACAAGTGCGTCGATACAAAGAAGGATAGTAGAGTTGGTTTTATACCCCATTTTGATCTGTATATATTTGCACTGTTTTATTCTGAGACATGATATTTGAGAAGGTGACAACCCTGACATGACCTGTGTGGACTGCAGGGTGATAAACAACATGATTGGCTCTTGTCATATTGATTGTGGTAATAATGATCATGATAATAATAATGATGATAACAACAGTAATAACTGATACAAGTCCTGAGATGGCTGTTATGCTATCTGGGCTTTAGCAGGTTATAATCACCCCCTTTGTTGCTCATGGCTTCTATGGGGGGCGGATAGCCTAGTGGTCAGAACATTGCGCTGGCAATTTGAAGACCCGGGTTCGAGTCCGGTCGAGGAAATTTTCTTCCTGGAGTTAACATCAGTGCTGACTCCACTCTCCCCAAAAGTCCTTCGGATGAGACTTTAAACCGAGGCCCCGTGTGCGAACGCACGCGGAACATCTTACGCACATGTTAAATCCTGTTCCGCTTTTCGTAAGAGAAGGCCATCGTGTGCCGGTGGGAACAGATGACAATATTTACAAAACTGCATACACACGGGGACCGGATGAAAAAAAGCACATGATTGCTTATTCTGTTATCCTCAATATAAAAGAATAAATAAATAAATAAATAAAATAAATATAAGGGGGGACAGGATAGCCTAGTTACAATTATATAATATTAAGATGCATGTGAAACATTTACACATGCACACACACACACACACACACACACACACACACACACACACCACACACACACACACACACACACACTCACACACACACACACACACACACACACACACACACACACACACACACACACACACAGAGTCTGTCACAGGATAGCCTAGCTTTCAGAACATTGCGCTCGCAATTTGGCAACCCAAGTTCAATTCCCGTTCAAGGAGATTTTTCTCCTGGAGTTTAACATCAGTGCTGACTCCACTCTCCCCACAAGTCCTTCAGATGAGTTAAAACCGAGGCCCCGTGTGTGAACGCAGGCGGAACATCTTGCGCACATGTTAAATCCTGCTCTGCTTTTTGTAAGAGTATGCCATTGTGTGCCGGTGGGAACAGATGACACTTACAAAACTGCATACACATGAGGACTGGATGTAAAAAAGCACGAGTGCTTATTCCATTATCCTCGATATAAAATAACAAAAATATTTTTTTAAATATATGTAATGACAATCACAATGAATACCTATACTTCTTCTTTACAGCAGTAGTTGAAAAGGCTTTACACTCCCTGCCCCCTGCTTCCCACCCCATCCCCATCACTCCCCCCCCCCCTGATTCCCACCCCCATCATTTCCCCCATCACTCACCCCCCACCCACCACCCCGATCCTCCCCCCATCATTTCCCATCACTCCCCCCCCATTCCCCCCCATCATTTCCCCCCCATCACTCACCCCCCCCCCCCTGATCCCCCACCCCCCATCATTCCCCCCATCACTCCCCCCCTGCTTCCCACCACCCCCTCCCCCCCATGCTTCCCACTACCACCCCATACTACATACCCCCCCCCCCCTCCTGCTGCCCACCCTCACCCCCACCCCACACACATACATACAGTGACAATGTTGGAGCTAAATAGTTTTTGGGGTGGTGTTTTCTTGGTTGTACTCTGCTTGTTTGCTTTGCTTGCTGCTTCCTTTTTTTTTAAGTGTGTGCTTTTTATGTGTTATTTATTTATTTATTTATTTTAAGTAGATTGATGAAGGGAAAGAAACAGCAAGGCGATTCACAGAACTTTGTCAGAAGATTCACGACACCAAAGAATGGCCAAAAGAATGGACACAGTCTCTTGTAATACCCCTGCCAAAGAAAGGAAACCTCAAGCATTGCCAGAACTACTGAACCATCAGTCTCATAAGCCATCCTAGCAAGATCATGCTGCAGGTAGTCCTCAACAGACTGAAAAACCAAGCGGAAAAACTCCTGGCAGAAGAACAACCGGGCTTTAGACCAAAACGCAGCACAATGGAACAAATTTTCAATCTGAGAATTCTGATAGAGAAGCATCTCCAACACCAAAAAGACTTGTACCACAATTTCATAGACTTCAAAAAGGCCTTTGACAGGGTATGGCATGAAGGCCTCTGGCAAGTACTCAGGCACTTCAACATTGACAACAGCCTAATTGAAGTCATCAAGGCACTGTACGAGAACGCAAGAAGTGCAGTTTTCATGAACAATCACGTGGGTGAATTCTTCAAGACCACAGTTGGGGTCCGCCAGGGCTGCCTTCTCTCACCTGTACTCTTCAACCTCTTCCTCAAAAACATCATGACAGAGACACTGCAAAACCACCACCGCTTCCATCTCCATTGGTGGAAGACCCCTTTGCAACCTCCAGATTTGCAAATGACATTGACCTCATGGGCAGCAGCAAACAAGAAATGCAAATCCTCACAGACAGTCTAACAGATTGAGCGAGCGCATACGGCAAGGAGGTCAGTACAGAGAAATCAAAGATCATGGTCAACAGTGCAAGTAATGACAGCACGGAAATAAAGAGAATGGAGAAATACTGGAAGAGGTGAGCCAATTCAAATACTTAGGCTCCATCCTAACAAAAGATGGCACATAAAAACAATGAAGTGAAAGCTCGCATTGCAACAGCAACATCTGCTCTAGTCAAAATCGAGAGGATCATCAGAAGCAACAACATCAGCTTCTGCACCAAATACCACCTCTACAAATCCCACGTGATATCTATCCTCCTCCTATATGACTGTGAATCATGGACTCGGGACAGCAGGTAGAGAGGAGAATCCAAGCATTCAAGAGCAAGTGCCACAGAAGACTCCTCAAAATATCATACAAAGAACACAAGACTAACAACTATGTGAAAGAAGAAATCAAAAAAGCGTGTGGGCCCCCAAGAACCTTTGCTCTCCAACCATAAAGAGGAGAAAGCTGATGTGGTTTGGTCACACCACAAACACAAACCCTTAGCAAAAACTATCTTGCAAGGAACAGTCGAGGGCAAGAAAAGAAGAGGCCGCCAAAAGAAATCATGGGTTGACAACATCAAAGACTGGACCGCCCATCCCCTGCAACACCTCCTACTACCACAAGGATCGTGAAGCATGGGAAAGATCTCTGTTGCATCTTCTCTTATGTCCCCCTTACGTCCTTTGGGATATGGGACTGAGTGAGTGAGTGAGTGAGATGGCTTGATGAAAAAAAAAGCAAATTATTGCTTACTCAATGTACCATTTGGAAATAAAATTTTGACTGACAGGATTCACAGACAGTGAAAAGTCTACTGGTGAGGTTAAGAAACTTGATGAAAAATGATGAACAGAGGAGTCCCTTTAGTCTGCCCTTGACAGAAGAAAGAGAAGAATGAAGCAGATCCTGAGACAGACACAGTGTTGCAGACAGAGGGCTGAATTGACGAGGAAAAGGCAGGCAGTACTGGCCACAAGATGTTGAGTTTGTTGAGGTATTGCAGAGACCTGTGTCAGTGCTTGATCCCAGTGCTGCTGACATAAATTTAATAAGGATGGTTATAATTTTCTGGCTTTTCTGCTGCTGACAAAAGGATGGTTATAATTATCTGGCTTTCTGCTGCTGACATCAATTTTATATGGATCGTTAAAAATTATCTGGCTTTCTGCTGCTGACATAATTCATAAGGATGGTTTTTAATTATCTGGCTTTCTGCTGCTGACATAAGGATGGTTATAAAATTTTCTGGCTTTCTGCTGCTGACATAAGGATGGTTATAATTATCTGGCTTTCTGCTGCTGACATAATATTTTTGGATGGTTATAGTTATCTGACTTTCTGCTGCTGACATAATTTCATGGATGGGTTTTAATTATCAGGTTTCTGCTGCTGACATAATTTCATGGGTGGTTATAGTTATCTGACTTTCTGCTGCTGACATAATTTCATGGATGGTTATAGTTATCAGGCTTTTCTGCTGCTGACATAATTTCATGGATGGATATAATTATCAGGTTCTGCTGCTGACATGATAATCAAAGTGGGTATAGTTATCAGACTTCTGTTGCTGACAAAATTATGAGTGTTAATAAACTGTTAGGCTTTCTTTCTGTGGACATGATTACAAGTCAATATAATTTATCAGGCTTTCTGCTGCTGACATCATTATTAGAGTGGATATGATTATCAGAATTCTGCTGCTGACATGATTACACGTTTTTGTAATTATCAGGCTTTCTGCAGCTGACATCATTTATAAGAGTGGATATGATTATCAGAATTCTGCTGCTGACATGATTACAAGTTTTTCTAATTATCAGGCTTTCTGCTGCTGACAATAATTTAATACTTACTTAGGCCCATTACTCCCCAGGAGCATAGGCCGCTGACAACATCCGCCAGAGTCCTCTGTCCTGGGCTATTCTCTCCGCT
>JASPKP010009176.1:0-10662 GCA_030674155.1 Stramonita haemastoma
GATATTTGTGATGTGGTGTGTGTGATGTGTGTGTGATGTAATGTTTTGATGTGGAAAGGCAATGTGGTCCTGTGATGTCATGTGGTAAGTGGTGGTTTTTTATGTGCTGAGGGATTGAGGTTTGTGATAAGGATGATGTGGTGATGTGTCGGTGATGTGGTTAAAGCGATGTGGCAAGGTTCGTGTGGAGATATGGTAAGGTGAGTTGCTGATGTTAGAATGTGGCAAGGGTGGTGTGGTGATGTGGTAAGGGTGATGTGGAAAGGGGTTGTGGAAAGGTGATCTGGTGATGTGGCAAGGGTGATGCGATAACACATGTGGTGTGTTAATGTGACGTGGTGAAGTGGTGGGTGATGTGATGTGGTAGGGCAATGTGATCTATGGGCCATGTGGTGATGTGGTAAAGGTGATGCGATGTGATGTGGTAAAGGTGATGCGATGTGGTGAAGGTGTGGAAAGGTGATTTGGTGATGTAAAGGTGATGCGATGTCGTACAGGCGTGATGTGGTGATGAGGTAAAAGCCATGTGATGTGGTGAAGGTGTGTAAAGGTGATGTGGTGATGTGGTAATGGTAGTAAGGAGGATGTATGGTGCACGTGATGTGTGGTGTCGGTTTTCTCGTGCGAGTTCTGCCGGTGTGGTTTGTGAAGGTTGGGTGTTTTGCTGTGGTGGATGTGGTGTACATGATGTGGTGTGGTGTGGGTGATGTGGTGTGCTGTGGCTGTGCAGTGAATGTGGTGTGGTTTGGCAGTGGGGGTGGATGTGTTTGTGTCCGTGTCGAATGTGATGTTGTATATGCAAGTTTGCACGCAGAACATCTTGCGCACACGTTAAACCCCGTTCAACCTTTCGGAAGAGTAGGCCATCGTGTGCCGGTAGGAGCGGATGACAAAATTATAACAAACCAGCATGCACACAGGTGTCGTGTTTAGACACCATCCCTGAGGAAAAATCGGGGAGTTGGAGTCCCAGAGCGGCTCGGGGCTGTAGGTATATGGCAACGTTCTGGTGGCTCCTGTAACAGTACTGGAACCATTCATATCGGTCAATGCCCTTCCAATGGATCATTCCAGTGCCGTGGAGAGGGGGGGTCTGCTGCATGGGTAACAGCTTGCTCTCCATACATACTTGCCCAGGCTTTGCGCTCTAAAGACTAGAGCGCAACTCCATAGTCTTCCGAGACTGATGAGTGCCTACTACTACTACTACTACTACTACTACTACTACTACTACGTGTGTATGTGTACGCGCTTGTGTGTGTGTGCGCGCGCGCGCCTGCGCGCGCGCGGTGTGTGTGTGTGTGGGGAGAGGTGTACACCACTTGCTGCCACTGAATTATTATTGTCATGCATTACATGTTTGTTGTGAGATGACACACTGTCAGTGACCGTTACAGATTTGGGGGTTGAGCAAGGGAGGTGACCCGACTGTATCCTGTGCTGTATAGTTACAAAGAGTGGTTGTTTCCCTTAGACCAGTCAGACAGCAATGAGCAGACAGCAAGCAGTCCTTGCATTGCAGTCCTAGTGAGTGTGTGTACGTGTGTGTGTGGTGTGGTGTGAAGCTGTGGGTCATGTGGTTTTGGTGGTGTGGGTCATGTGGTGTGGGTGGTGTGGGTGATGTGTGTGGTGTGGGTGTAGGTGTGATGTGGGTGAGGTGGTGTGGGGGAAGTATGGGTGGTGTGGATGCCGTGTGGGTGGGGTGTATTGTTTGGTGTGGGTGATGTAGGCTATGTTATGTGATGTGGTGTGCGTGATGTGATATGGTGTGTGTGATGTGGTGTGTGTGGTGTGTGATGTGTGGTGTGGTGTGTGATGTGGTGTGTGTGATGTGGTTGTGGGATGTGGTGTGTGGGATGTGGTGTGTCATGTGTATGTGTTATGTGGTGTGTGATGTGGTGTGTCTGGTGTGGTTGTGTTGTGGTGTGTGGTGCGAGTGATGTGGTGAGTGTGATGTGGTGTGTGATGTGGTGTGGTGTGGTGTGTGTGATGTGATGTGTGCGATGTGATGTGTGTGGTGTGTGTGTGCTATAATGATGTTTTGATGTGGAAAAGCGATGTGGTCCTGTGATGTGATGTGGTGTTTTGTTTTCGATGTGCCGAAGAATGGAGGTTTGTGATAAGGATGTGGTGATGTGTCGGTGATGCGGTAACAGCGATGTGGCAAAGGTTGTGTGGAGATATGGTAAGGTGAGTTGCTGATGTTACGATGTGGCAAGGGTGGTGTGGTGATGTGGTAAGGGTGATGTGGAGTGGTGATGTGTGATTTGGTAAGGGTGATGTGGTATGGGTGATGTGGAAAGGTGATGCGATGTGGCAAGGGTGATGTGATAACGGAGATGTGGATTTAATGTGATGTGGTGAAGTGGTGGTTCATGTGGTACAGGCAATGTGATCTATGGGCGATGTGGTGATGTGATAAAGGTGATGCGATGTGGTACAGGTTTGATGTGGTGATGAGGTATAAGCAATATGGTGATGTGGTGAAGGTGTGCGCGTGCCTGCTTGTGTGTGTGTATGTGTGTATGTGTGTGTGTGTGTGTTGTGTGTGTGTGTGTGTGTGTGTGTGTGTGTGTGTGTGTGTGTGTGTGTGTGTGTGTGTGTGTGTGTACTGCTTGCTTCTACTGATTTATTATTGTGCTGCATTACATGTTTGTTGTCAGATGACACACTGTCAGTGACCATTACAGATTTGGGGGTTGAACCCGTGCAAAAATTGCGCGCGTGCAAAAATTACACGCATACACAAAACACACAACACGGAATAACAAAGAAAAACGGCACATTCACGGATTTACCCTACATGTACTCACATTAACCAAAAAGATAAGCTGAAGTAAAATAGAAATGAAGAACCTTATCATATCCCAAAACAGCAAATGACCAGCACTAGGGTCGGAGATGAGTCATTCAAATGGAAAATCAATTTTGGTTAGTGGTCAGGGACAAGAATCGGATAAAAAGGTGTGTTTTGAGCGACCTTTTAAAGGAGGAAGGATGGAAGTGCGTTCCAGAGAGTGGGACCTACATGAGAGAAGGAGCACTCTCCGTGCTGTTTTTTTTTTACTTTGGGAACTGTCGAGATTCTAGTGTCAGAGGATGAGCGGAGTGGTCTGTTTGGGTGGTACACTGAAAGAGTATCGGAGAAGTATGCTGGAACTTTGTTCAAGTGTGTGTTTCTGTGTGTGTCTGTGTGTATGTGTGTGTGTTAGCCTACGTGAAGGAGCGAGTTTTACAGTGTATTATTATCATACTATTATCACTATAGTTGATACTATTCTTATTGTTATTATCATAATCATTGTATTATCTTTAGTTCCTTTTGAGTTCATTTTGTTGTTATGAGTTGTAACAGTGTTGTAGCTAAATATTTTTGGGTGGATTTTTCTTGGTTGTTCAGTTGTTTATTTCATTATGTTGTTTTGTTTGGTCTTTATCTATTAACGCTTTTCTTTTTCTGCAATAATCAAAATCATTTTATTGTGACTTCTGATTTTCGTCTTCTGAATGAGTGCATTTTTATTACCTTATTATATGTAGTGTCCTTATTCTTCTATGTTGTTTGGTACTGCGTATAGTTTTGTTTAGTATCTTTTTTATCTTGATGCTATCCCTGAAAAGGGCGGGGACTGGATGTAAAAAAGCACACGAGTGCTTATCTATTATCCTCGAATAAAAGAATTTGCCTTGCCTTCCCTTGTGTCCCTCCCTCTCCCTCTGTCCCTCTCTCTCTCTCCCTTCCAGCCCCCTCTCTCTCCCTCCTCTCTCCCTCCCTCCACCCCTCTCTCTCTATTTACTTTCTGTCTTGCTCGTATCAATCTCTGTCTCTCGCTCCCCCTCTATCTGGTCTCAACCTCTCTCATTGCGCTCTCTCTCTCTCTCTCTCTCTCTCTCTCTCTCTCTCTCTCTCTCTCTCGCTCTACCCCCCCCCCCCCTTTCTTCGGATGAGACTATAAACCGAAGCCCCGTGTGTGAACGCACGCAGAACATCTTGCGCACACGTTAAATCCTGTTCGCTTTTCGTAAGAGTAGGCCATCGTGTGCCGGTGGGAACAGATCACATTTACAAAACAGCATACATACGAGGACTGGATGTAAAAAAGCACAAGAGTGCTTATCCCATTACACTCGATAATGAAACTCAAGACTCAAAAATACTTTAATGTCTCAACTTGAGAAACTATGAGTGGCATTCTAAAATTACATATACACCGCATGTATTGTATTGTCAGGTGATTGAGTTGGGTGCAGCTCCTCGGAGGAGGAGATTGCATCCTCTTGTTGTTTGTGATGTTTTATTGTCCTGTTTGGTTTTTGTTTCATTTTGGTTCCTTGTGACTTGTGTACTTTGTGGTACTCCTTGGAGGAGGAGTTGAAACTTGTGTATGTTGACTTGGTGTTACTTCTCGGGGAGGAGTAACGAGTGGAGAGTCCAGAGTGGATAGTGCATACTCCTTGGAGGAGGAGTGGTGTGTTGTTTATCGTTGTGAATTGGGCAGTGGGCCTTGTGCCACTCCTCGTGTGGAGGAGATGACAGCTGCCGTTTTGTTTTGTGGTGTTGTGTCCAGCTTGTTGTTTTAATGTGAGTTAGCTGTGGTCTTGTGCCACTCCTCGAGGAGGAGTTGAAAGCTACTGTTTTGTTGTGTTCAGTTTGTCTTGGTTGTTTGGTTGTTTGTTGTTTGTCCTATTCGATGTGGTTTGGGCCGAGTGCCATGATGGCACACTCCTCGAGAGGAGGAGTTGACAGCGTTGGTTTTTTTTTGGGGGGCGGGGTTGGTTTTGTGTGTGTGTTTTCTGTTATTGGAATTGAAGTATTGACGGTTGTTATTTTGCCGGTGTGTGGCAAGATGCTGGTTGTGTGTGGGTGCAGTGACCGGTGAGGATTGGGTCGCAGTAATCATGAATTTCTGGTTGTGATATATATATATTTTTTTTGAACTTTGAGAATTTTCCACCTGTTTTATGTACCAGAGGACTTGAAGACACTTTTCCTCCCCACTGTGTTTATGTGCAAGAGGACTTAAGAACTTTCTTTACCAGAGCCTGCTGTGCCAGAAGTCTTGGAAATATTCTTTACCTGTGACTGTTATGTTTTGTTTTTTTTTCTCCCTTGTGGAAAGGTTATTCCTGTGGATTCCCGTGCGTTGAATTATTCAAAGGACTTGTAAATATGTGGTGTTTCTGGACTTCGAAAGGGGGGGAGCTAGTTTTCTGTTAGTGCCAGACAGCTGGTAGGGACAGCTGTGTTATAAGGTGAGAGTGAGAGGTGGTTTTTTGTGATACTGACATGGTTTGGATACCGTTGTTTTGATGGGTGTTGACTTTGATTTTTTATATTGACTTAGTATTGTCGTGAGGAGATTGAAGAGGTGAGGTTGGGTTTGGCTCCGGTCGTGAAGCTGGTGATGTAGTGTGATGTTGAACTGGTGGAAAGGTTGAGCGAGTTGAGTTTGTTTTGGTTTAGTAAATGGTTGGATGTTTTGTAAATTCTTTGAAATATTCATTGGTGTCTGTTTTGTGTCGTTTAAATTAGAGGTGTGATAGGTGGGAAGGGGGGTTTCAAAGTGTTGTCCCATTAGGGGGTGAAAAACAAGAGTAATAGAGTAAAGAATTACATAACAAGAGTTATGTCAGAGTAAAGAAGTACAAAAAAAGAGTAATATAGGAGTCAAGAATTACAATAGTTATGTCAGAGTAAAGAAATACAGAGTAAGACAAATATACGAGTAAAGAATCACAGATTAAGAGTAATATAAGAGTAAAGAATTACATGACAAGAGTTATGTCAGAGGGAAAAAATACAGAGTAACAGTAGCCTTATGTAAGAGTAAAGGATTACATAAGAGTTATGTCGGAGTAAAGAATTACAGAGTAAGATCAATGTAAGAGTAAAGAATTACAGATTAAGAGTAATATAAGAGTAAAGAATTACATAACAAGAGTCATGTTAGAGTAAAGAATTAAAGAGTAAGAGTAACATAAGTACAAGAATAATTATACACAATACATTTTTGCAATGTTTACAACTGTGGAGGGGTGAGAGCTTTTGCCTTCATCATTTCGAAACAAAGAGCCCCCCCAAAAAAAAAAATAAAAAAAAATAATAATAAAATAAAAAACAAAGGAAGAAAAATTGACACACCTCACGGCATTCTCCTGGGGTGAAGGAACCCATCCCAGTGTTGTCGCCTTTGAAATCATGTTGCCTTGTGATCGTACTTTATCCCGTGGCTTGGGAATGCACAGTTATGTGATCTAAACATAGGATTTTACTATAAGGGGATGCAGACTACACAACTAGGAAAACACACACACGCGCACGCCACACACACAATGTCTATATATGTACAATAATATTAAACGGGAAAGCTCCAAAGAAAATTGTGGAAAATTTTTCCAATAAAAAACAGGCCTACTTAAGGTCACGACGGAACAATCTGCCTCCCTTTAAATTAAAGCTACCTCCTTCAAAACAAAAAGTTTTAAGAAACGTTTTCAAAAACATCTGATGTACAGATATTCAGTCCACATTTTTCTTTTCATTTTGTCTTGGTTTATCATGTATTTTGTGGTCTCGATTTTAAAGAAAAAAGTCTTCCTCATTTGTGTTTCTTTTTAATATAGGTTAACATTTTCTTTTGAATAATTTTGAAGTCTATTTTTAGTGTGGACACGATGAAAAAAAAAAGTTCTGTAAACTTGAATCTTTTACCCTCAATAAATATCATTTTGGTTATAACACACACACACACACACACACACACACACACACACACACACACACACACACACACACACACATATTGCAAAAATGTTCAAAATTATTATTGTTTTATTTTTATATTCATTTATCTTATATTTTATACCACTTTATGTCACAGCAGATTTCTCTGCATGAAATTCGGGCTGCTCTCCCCAGGGAGAGTGCGTCCCCACAAGTGCAGCGCCTACCTATTATTTTTTTTCCTCAGGGATGGTGTCTAAACACAACACCTCTGTGCATGCTGAGATTTTTTTAATATAATTTTGTCATCCGCTCATACCGGCACACAATGGCCTGCTCCTCCGAAAGGCGGAACAGGGTTTTAACGTGTGCGCAAGATGTTCTGCGTGCGTTCGCACACGGGGCCTCGGTTTATAGTCTCATCCGAATGACTTTGATATTCAGTTCGATTTTTTCGTCAAACTGGGAAGAAAAGTTGAGGCTGGGTACGAACCCAGAACCTCACGGTTCACTTGTTGGCAGGCGAACGTCTTAACCATCCTGCCACCTTCTTTCCTTAGAAGGAAGTTGATATTTGTTGATATTTGCTGGTACTAGCTTCTAGCAGCAAATAATCCTTTCACGGGATTATTTTTTGTAAACCCTGTGAAACAGTCTTCCTAGACGGTGGAAGTCTTTTTTTTTATCGCAACCATAACCTAAAGAATAATTATTCAAGAAGCTGGTTTTCATAATTTGAATAAAAAAAGTGTCTTACCTTGACTGATAGACCCGTTCCTCTCAGACCTCTGGCATCAGGTCTATTCTTGAGCAATACAATCGTTCCTCATTGTCCCACAGGTAAAGAGGAAAACCAAAAAGTGATGCAGAGTTTACCATTCTCTAAGTCCATGACAGGGGCAACAGGAGCATACAGGCAGGGTTGGACAGCTGGCACTGACCGAGGAAGTAACACCGACAATCAGCTGCCAAATCATCACACGTTTTCTGGCACCGACGGCAAAATACAAGGCTCATGCTCGTCACAGTGTCAAATCACAAGCATTGCTTTCAGTTATGTTTCACATGAAAAAAAAAATGTAGCTGTTGCCGTTTAGGAAGAAAATGAACTTCGAACTGAAGAAGCCGAGGTGAAGGGTCGAGCTGACGTCACGAAACTGTCGGGCTGCACACGCCGGGCTCTAACCTTTTCTTTTACTTTCAAAAGATACAATTCGATTCAAATATTTCATTATCAGTTCTCATTATCACAGGTAGAATATCGAACAAAATATGGAAGACTTCAACTCGGCATAAATTATCTTTAAAAAAAATCTGGTCAACTGACCTGTCTGTCTAGACCCCAAACCTCTATGAAATCCAGCAAGCCAGTCGGCTGAACACTCCATTTCTGTACTCATTTTAATGGTGGACTATGCAATACTTACTGCACTCTTTTCATAAACCACAAAGCGATGCATTTTTTTTTCGAAGTTTTCAAGATATCAGTCGAACAGAAAATACGCATCACCTTTTTTAACTCTAAGAAAGAAAGGCCGGTAACCAAATTCGTTTCAAACCTTTTGGACACAAGGCGAGTAAAAAGTTTACCAAATAATTATAGTTTGTTTATAAACAATGTTTATGGACTCACCCTCTCTTTCAATCCCTTCACCCCTAATTAAATTCTCTCTCTCTCTCTCTCTCTCTCTCTCTCTCTCTCTCTCTCTCTCTCTCTCTCTCTCTCTCTCAACACAGTTGTCAAGTCATAACCATGGCCAATAGCTACCATTTGGTTTGGGGGTCTGGGATGTCTCGCGAAGAAAGACAGCACAGTGCCATCGTGAAGAGAACTAACGAGTATGTGTTAACTTGACTGTAAGATGAAATTTATCAAGTGTGTGTGTGTGTGTGTGTGTGTGTGTGTGTGTGTGTGTGTGTGTGTGTGTGTGTGTGTGTGTGTGTGTGTGGTGTGTGTCGTGTGTGGTGTGTGTGTGTGTGTTGTGTGGTGCGTGCGTGCGTGTGTCTATGCCAAGTTCGCTCTGAGTGGACGGTATCTAACACTAACACTTTTGTGCGTAATGTCCAAGATACCATCACACTGAGAGAGAGAGAGAGAGAGAGAGAGAGAGAGAGAGAGAGAGAGAAGAGAGAGAGAGGGAGAGGGAAGAGAGAGAGAGAGAGAGAGAGAGAGAGAGAGAGACACACACACACACACACACATAGACAGACACAGAGAGAGAGAGAGTGCGTGCGCGTGCACGAGTGCACCAAATGTGCTCTGATCAGAGAGCATCTGCGTAATATCCAAGTTACCATCATACTACTATGTCTTCTGATAGTGTTATACTTTGATTCGGAGCGAGCGAGCGAGCGTGCGTGCGTGTGTGTGTTGCCCGATAATAACTTCAGGTGGATACTATTTATCACTTGTTTCTTCTAATTCCCTAAACTCTGAACTGTGCTTTCGTCAATTACACTGAATTTGATACACAGTGTCTGCTTAGCTTTGATGTTTTGAACCTTGTTGGACACAAATCCACCCTGCTGGAGTGATCGAGTCACAACATTATAGAACTTCATGCTCATATACTTGAACTGGCGTCATAAACCCACGGAAAATCTGAGCTTCTAAACTGGTATAACTGCGAAATGAGTCAGCTTAAATCGGATAGGTAAACAGCTCTGCAATATGATTTTAAGCTGTGGAATGAATATTGCTACACGCGAAACACAATGCATATTACTAACACATCCGATGCACAAAATCACAATTGCCAAATACACACGTTGTGCTTGTACTCAAGGTCCATACAGGGAGGATCTGCCATTCCTTCTTACCAAAACCCATCCCCTCAATTTCACATCCAAAATGTGTGTGGAAAGCGTTTTCCTGTGTGAATTTCAATGTTCTAAAATTTCAGAATTTTTCGATACTGGGAAAAATAAAGCTCAGCAGTGCCCAAATCAAATGGCTGGTTTGCTTTACACAAAAGTAAATTAATGGTAAAATGGGTTGGGGGTAGTGGCGACAGACAGCGGCAAAGGCAAGCTGCTGTTGCTGATGGGGACAGAAAGCAAGCAGACCTTTCCTGCAGTACAAACACAACAACGGGGCTGGAAAAGTGGACGTAAGCAGCACAGCACAGCTGGAGTATTGCCTTTTTCTGCCTAGGAAACAGAAATGTTGGGTGCTGCTCATGTCCACCTTGACAGCTAAAAGCTAAAACCTCCTATGAAGAAAAGACAGGAGAGGGGTCACTAGTTCAGGTACTCACTGACTGTCCACACCTGTGTACACCTGGTCACGCTGTCGTCATCACGCCATTATCGTCGTTATCCTCATGTATCAGCCATTATCGTCGTTATCCTCATGTATCAGCCATTATCGTCATCCTCATGTATCAGCCGTTATCGTCGTTATCCTCATGTATCAGCCATTATCGTCGTTATCCTCATGTATCAGCCATTATCGTCGTTATCCTCATGTATCAGCCATTATCGTCGTTATCCTCATGTATCAGCCATTATCGTCATTCTCATGTATCAGCTGTTATCGTCGTTATCCTCATGTATCAGCCATTATCGTCGTTATCCTCATGTATCAGCCATTATCGTCGTTATCCTCATGTATCAGCCATTATCGTCGTTATCCTCATGTATCAGCCATTATCGTCGTTATCCTCATGTATCAGCCATTATCGTTGTTACCCTCATGTATCAGCCGTTATCGTCGTTATCCTCATGTTATCGTCGTTATCCTCATGTATCAGCCATTATCGTCGTTATCCTCATGCATCAGCCATTATCGTCGTTATCCTCATGTATCAGCCATTATCTTCGTTATCCTCATTATCAGCCATTATCGTCGTTATCCTCATGTATCAGCCGTTATCGTCGTTATCCTCATGTATCAGCCGTTATCGTCGTTATCCTCATGTATCAGCCGTCATCATGGT
>JASPKP010009177.1:5000-10659 GCA_030674155.1 Stramonita haemastoma
GTAGATAGGAAGAGGATCAGGGAATGGAGTGAAAACAGAAATAGACTTGAACAGCAGTACGGAAAAGACAAACAAAAACGGAAACTGTCAAAAGGACCAGCAGTTAGATCTGAACATGTCGACCAAGGTGTGTGCTGCATTATCTGGAAGTTGAAAGATCTGAAGGCAGGGTATTGGGAAACAAGGACCTACAACGGAAAGCGATGGAACTGTTGGCCTTCTTTACCTCAAAGTCCCTTTTTTCTATTTGCCTTCACTTCTACTCACACGACCAAACTTACATGCTTTCGGGGTTTGTAATCATTCAATTACACGGTTGAGCACAAAAATTACTTTGTGCAAAGGGGTCTATCCCTAGCAAACGCCCACCCCCCAATATTGCCCTAAATCAGTGCACAGGGGGGGGGGGGGGGGGCGTATGCTAGGGATTTTACGGTATATATATATATATCTATATATATATATATATATATATATATATATATATATTATATATATATATTATATATATAATATATATATATATATATACGCGCGCGCGCGTACACACACACACACACACACACACACTGCACCATCTGGATATATATATATATATATATAATATATATATATATATATATATATGTATTATAATCATATATATCCACAGAGCCGGAAGATATCCCTTGACGCACTGCAATCTGCAGGAGAGCTGTGGTGTCATTGCAGAAATGGAGGGGGAAACCATGTCGGATTTTGCGAGATGTCCAATAACTCTGTCTGGCTGATCATTCCAGAAATGTATTGGGTGGTTAACACACACTGCTTGCTTCCTCCCTTCCTTCCTTCCTTCCTTCCTCCTCTATTTTCTTGGGTCGTTCAATAGTTCTGTGAAAATGAAAGCCAGTTTGTGTGTGTGTGGGGGGGGGGGGGGCGTGGTGTGTGTTGTGTTGTTGTGTGTGTGTGTATGTGTGTGTGTGTGAGAGAGAGAGACAGAGTGGGGGGGGGGGTCTGTGTGTGTGTGAAACTTATTTTCAGATGGTGCAGTGCAGTGTGTGTCTGTATGTGTTTGTGTGTGTGTGCGCGCGCGCGTGTGCGTGTGTGTGTATGTTTGTGTGAATCAAACGTTTATCCCCAGATGGTGAAGTGTGTGTGTGTGCGTGCGTCTTCAATTTTACGTCCTTCCACATAAAGTGATACCGATGTGTGTGTGCGTGCGTGCGTGTATGTGTGTGTATGATTATTTGTGTAAGAATGTTTGTGTGGGGATGGGGGTGGGTGTGAATGTGTGAATATATTTGTATGTGTGTGTGCGCGCGCGCGCACGCACTCGCGCGTGCTTGTGCTTGCATGTATTTGTACACATGCCCATTCACAAGCCAGTAATTGGATGTTGTATGAACCATTCTGCGCGTATAGTAAGGTCTATCTTTGTGAAACAACCCGCTGATTCTTTCCAACGAAGCAGTAGTGGCATTGAGCAGTTTCCACACCCGTTTTATATCTACTGTCTTCTTTGGCTGGAGTGTCCAATAATTCTGTCTGAGATGAGTCACCTCCCCCCCCCCCCCCCCCCCCCTATCTATTCTCAACTCCATTTGTCTTCTGACCTTAATTCGTCAGCTCTCTCGTATTTGTTTTCCTCGTTGTTTCTTCTGTCGGTATATAAAATCATTTTTATTTCTGAAACCATGCAGTCAGAATTGTAACCTTCGGATGAGACTATATACCGAGGTCCCGTGTGCGAACGCACGCAGAATATTTTACGCACACGTTAAAACCCGTTCCGCTTTAAGGAAGTGTGTACCTTTGTGTTCCGGTGGGAACGGATGGCAGAATTACAAAACTGATAAACACACGGGGACTGGATGTAAAAAGGCACGTAAATGCTTATTCCATTAACCTTGAAATAAAAGATAAATCAATCAATCAATCAATAGATAATAAAGAACCTCGCATAGAGATCTTTTACAAGTAATCAATATACCATATCCCTCTTCTTCCTCTACTTCTTCTTCTTCTTCTTCCTCCTCCTCCTCCTCCTCCTCCTCCTCCTCTTCCTCTTCTTCTTCTTCTTCTTCCTCTTCCTCCTCCTTCTCCTCCTCCTCCTCCTCCTCTTCCTCTTCTTCTTCTTCTTCTTCCTCTTCCTTCTCCTCCTCCTCCTCCTCCTCCTCCTCCTCTTCCTCTTCCTCTTCTTCTTCTTCCTCTTCCTCCTCCTTCTCCTTCCTCCTCCTCCTCCTCCTCCTCCTCCTCCTCCTCCTCCTCCTCCTCTTCTTCTTATTCTTCCAACGCTCAGACAACAACTATTGTCTGTCATATGAGCGAAAATGCCTTGCGCTGCTGTCAGGCTACCCCGTTCCCGTTCACCCTCCAGAAGACGTAACCTTCTCCTAGATGAACCCTCCGTGAAGATTTGAACCCACGCTCTCCGTGACTCGTCCGTTTGCGAGCGTGGCACTCTAACCACCAGGCTACCGACCCGTTCCCTGCAAGAGAAAAGACAAGAAGGAAAACAAAAAAACAGAAGAGAGAAGAACAGTAAAGGCAAGGCTGAATGCAGAGAGGAAGGGAGAGGAAGACAAATCATCTCCCGGGAGCATTCAGACTCTGCCTACCTACCTACCCACCATTTCAGCTGAGGTTAGTGGTGGTGGTAGGAGGAGAGACGAGTATTACTGGTATTGAGTGCAGAGGTCAGCCTACAGGGTTATGCCCCTTTCCTTTTACCTCCCCTGGGGTGTGTCCAATAATGAGGTCTGACTGACTGACTAGCCTCCCTCCAAGCCTGAGTACCGTCCCTTTCCTTGTTGTGCTAGACGCGCGCGTTCTCGCGTGCGCGCGCGCGCACACAACACGCGCGCGCGCGCGCGCACACGCACGCACGCACGCAAACACACACACACACAACGCACACATGATATGATATGATATGATATTATATTATATTATATTATATTATATTATATTATATTATATTATATTATAGTATATTATATTATATTATATTATATTATATATATTATATTATATTATATTAATATTATATTATATTATATCGTATCATATCATATCATATTATATTATATCATATTATATCATATTATGTTATATTATATATTATATTATATTGTATCACATTATATTATATTATATTATATCATATTATATATATCTTGCACTTTTCTCTGCCCCTCTGTGTGACTGTCTCTTTCCCATGGGTGTTTCTGCATTATCTTCAAAATAAAAGAATTGATTTGATTTGATTCTATATCTCTGTTTCTCTCTCTCTCTCTCTCTCTCTCTCTCTCTCTCTCTCTCTCCTCTCTCTCTCTCTCTCTACTCTCTTCTCACCTCTCTCCTCTCCTCTCTATCTCTCTTCTCTCTCTCTCCCCCCCCCTGTTCTCTCTATTGTCTTTGTTCTCTCTGTTCTGCTATTCTGAAGACAGACGATAGTCTAATTATCTGTGTAGATTATATTATCTGTTCTTTGATCCCCCTGTAAACTTGCTCTTTCCTATCATTCTTTCGTCTCCTTCTATTATTATTTTATCATTCCTTGGCTAGAGCTCCGAGGTTCACCCATGATGAGTTTTTGTGTATGCGGTCTTTTATTTTTACACCCCACCATTAATTAAGATTCCGTCTTCGGATATGCTGTCTAAACACGACACCAGTATCAGTTGGGTTTTGCGAGTTAGAACATCTGTTTCTATCGACACGACATGGTCTACTCTTCCGAATGGAAGAACGAGTTTTAACGTGTGTGTAAGTGCTCTGCTTGAGTTCGGGACACGGGGCCTCGGTTTTTAATCTCACCCGAAGTTTTTTTCGGAAAAGTGAAGGCGGTATTCGTGTGCGTGTGTACGTGTGCTGTTTGTGTGTGTGTGTGTGTGTGTTGTGTGTGTGTGTGTGTGTGTGGTGTGTGTGTGTGTGTGTGTGTGTGTGTGTGTGCTGTTGGTGTGTGTTTGTGTGTGTGTTTGTGTGTCGCGTGTGCCCCCCCCCACACGCACACGCACACGCACGCACACACACACACACACACACACACACACACACACACACACACACACACACACACACCACACACACACACACACACACACTGTTAATGTCTCAGACGACGAAGCAAGACTCTTCTATATAACAATCCATCTACATCGAAATTATTATCAGCACAGAAACCTGTCAACTTCTCTACCAGAAGATGCTGTATTGTGTCTGTAATACTGAGGTTTCCGATATAGTTATAGCGAGGACATCTTGGCACATATGTCTAATGGATTCCTTCATCCCGTCTCCTCTTCCCTCCTCCCTTCCTTCCTTCCTTTCTTTTTTCCTTCTTTCCTTTCTTTCCCTTCATAATTTTCTCAAGTTGAGACATTTAAAGTATTCTTGAGTCTCGAGTCTTCTTCCATTCCTTGTTTAATGTCTTCAGTCTTTCCTTTCTTCTCTCCTTCGTTTTATCCTTTCTTCTTTCTTTTTATTCCTTTATTCTTGATAGATAGATAGACTGATTGATAGATTGATTGATTGATAGATACTTAATAGACAGACAGACTGACAGATAGTGAGACAGACAGATAGAGAGACAGACAGATAGATAGATAGATAGATAGATACATAGATACATAGATAGATAGATAAGTAGATAGATAGACAGATACATAGATAGATGCATAGATAGATAGATAGATAGATAATAGATAGATAGATAGATAGATAGATAGATACATAGATAGATACATAGAATAGATAGATAGACAGACGACAGACAGATAGATACATAGATACATAGATAGATACATATATATAGAGAGAGATAGAGAGACAGACAGACAGACAGACAGATAGAGAGATACATAGATACATAAATACATAGAAACATAGACAGACAGACAGATAGATAGATAGACCCATCTCTCTGGGATCACAAATTAACCATCTGACCACACAAAAGAAGGAAAAAAAGCAAACAAGCAAAGAAACAAAAAACAAAACAAAACCAAAGCAGAACACAGAAGAAACATCACTGGCTGGACACAGTCATCTCGGGAAGGAAGGGGGGGGGGGGGTCCGTCTGTAAAATGGCGGTCTTTGCCAGGGACCGTCTCCAGGGGAAATAACCTCTGATTTTCATCCACAGAAAGCTCCAGGCCCGCTGCGTCAAATTGTGTTGTGACTGGAAATGACAGACAGAGAGAGAGAGTGGGAGAGAGAGAGAGGAAGGGAGAGAGGGGGGGGAAAGAGAGAGAGAGATGGAAGAGGGGAGAGAGAGAAGGAGAGGGAGGGGGAGGGAGGGAGAAAGAGGGAGGGAAAGAGAGAGAGAGAGAGAGAGAGAGAAGAGAGAGAGAGAGAGAGAGAAGAAGAGAGAGAGAGAGAGGAAGAGAGAGGGAGAGAGGGGAGGGAGGGAGAGAGAAAGAGGGAGGGAAAAAAGAGAGAGAGAGAGAGGGGAGGGGGGGAAAGGGGGATGGTAGAAAGAGAGGTGGAGGGAGGGACGGAGAAAGGAACGAGGAGAGAGAGCGTAGAAGAGAGGGGGGAGATAGAGGGGGGAGGGGGAAGGTGCATTGAGGGAAGCGAGGAGAGAGAGAGAGAGAGAGAGAGAGGAGAGAGAGAGAGAGAGAGAGAGAGAGAAGAGAGAGAGAGGAGAGGAAGAGAGAGAAGAGAGAAAAGAAAAGAA
>JASPKP010009178.1:0-2500 GCA_030674155.1 Stramonita haemastoma
CTTCTTGACCATAGGTTAGATTTGATCAAACTAGTGCAGTTGCTTAATGCAGTAAGGTTGAGTTTTTTTTGTCTGGACCCAAGGCTGGGCATTTTATTATTTTAAGAGAGAGAGAGAGAGAGAGGAGAGAGAGAGGAGAGAGAGAGAGAGAGAGAGAGAAGAGAGAACACTGAACACTGAACACTGAACACTGAAATTGTTTAATTGCACATCAGCCTTAGGCCACAATACGATATAGAAAAGAAAATGGGAAAATATCTGATATAACACCTATCTATATTCTACAACTACTGGTTAATTTAAGCTCATATACACCTCATACCCACTATGTACTACATTTCAAACCTACAGAATAGTTGTCTAACCATGGTTTACATTTCACTCTTACTGTAGTAATCAGAATCAAAGACAATAGTATGAAATGAGAAATAAGGAAAGACATGATCATATTATGCCACGAATTCTTGAAAAGACACAAATATAAACAATGGTGAACAGGCTTTATCAGATATACATCACCGATTACCTAATAGATTTTAAAGTGTTTTCTTCCGCCTATTGATTGCATGAAACACAAACTTAGATCAATTATATCTGTGGATAGGATCAGTGGCTCTGAGCAACACATGCAGAGAAAGGTCTTTTGATTCTTTTAGAAATTTTACCCGTAAATCTTCGTACGTAACACAAATCAATACAAAATGTTTTTCATTTTCGATCTGGTTTTTACAAAATGGACAGAATTTATCATGAACAGATTCATTATAGCGATGAACATTGCTATTAAGTGGGAGTACATTAAACCTTATTTGCGTAATAGCAACACGAAGACAATAATTTTCGACATCTAGAACATAGCTTTCTCTTTCGAAAATAGTCTTAAATGATCTATACTGTTTATATCTATCACGTTCTCCTATAGTTCCTGACCATTCTTGTATAAACATATCAATAAGTCTCTGTTTGAATATCCTTAGAAATTTTTTGACATCCCCAACACCCTGCTGCAAGCAAACGATGTTAAATCCAGTTAAGCATAATAGTTCTCTTTATATCGAAACCCAGCATTGTTTTCCAGAGTTATCTAGATGCAACAACATTTGATACGCCTTGTGTGGTAACCGTTCACTATCCATTTCTAATAATTTAGACCAATATCTTAAACAGGCAGTGTATGAATTTACATAATGTGGATATCTACACAAGTCTCCATATACCATTTTATTTGGTGTTTTGGTTGGCACACCTAGAAATCTTTTGCATGCCATCATGTGAACTTTTTCTAAATGTTCTAATTGGTTTGTTCCCCATACTTCAGCAGAATATAGCAATATTGGTTGTATTTTTGTGTCAAAAATTTTGAAAAAAGTATTTGCTGTCATCTCTTTATATTTCCGAAAGACTCTATTAAGCTTAACTACTGCCTTTTTCCCTTTTGTTGCTAGATGCCATGTACCGTTTTTGCACTAACCATAGTTGTGAACTTGAATCCTAAATAACAATAATTGTTTACTACCTCTAGGCTCTTACCATCATAAAACCATTTCTCATGTCTACCCAAAAAGCCCCCTTTTCTAAATACCATAACTTTTGTTTTATCTATATTTACAGTTAACTTTATCTTATTACAGCAAGTTTTTAAGACATTTAACGGATTCTGAAGACCACTAGGTGTTGTTGATATTGCCACATCATCTGCAAACAACAAAAGAAATAATTCCATAATGTCCGGAAATAACTGCACCCCATGTTTACCCTTTTCATTGATTTGATCTGCCAGCTGGTTTACACAAAGTGAAAACAGTGTAGGGCTTAGGACACAGCCTTGCCGTACCCCAACGGGACAATCAAAGATTTCCGTTAATTCAAAATTTGCTCGAACGCATGATTTTAATGACCTGTACATAGCTTGTAATGCAGCGAAGAATTTACCATGTACACCTTGATTTTGAATGCACTGCATGAGCTTGTTATGCTGAACAGAATCAAAAGCTTTTCGGAAATCTACAAAAGCAACATAGAGTTTTCTTCCTTTTTTCTTCATGTGGCTCTGAATAACTGCGTATAGTGTAAATATTTGATCAACTGTTGAATATTTTCTTCGAAATCCTGCCTGACATTCGGTAATTAAGTTGTTGCTCTCTAACCAAGTGTATAGTCGTGTATTAAGTATTGAAGTATAGCACTTAGATATAATACTTAAGAGAGATATTCCCCTGTAGTTATCTACATCATTTAGGTTTCCTTTTTTTATGGAGTGGTATAATTATGGCTTTTGACCATTCCTGTGGGTAAATTCCTCGTTCAAAAATAGCATTAATTAATTTTGTTAGAAACATTACAATATTATTGCCACCAGTTTGCAACATTTCAGCTAAAATATCATCTATCCCGCTAGCTTTACCCTTTTTAAGTCTACCTATAGCTTGAACAACTTTTACTTCTAATATTTCCTTATTCAGTGTATCATCTATTTGCTCTGAAAGTTCAAATTCAATAC
>JASPKP010009178.1:7500-10658 GCA_030674155.1 Stramonita haemastoma
TTCAAGAGGTTAGCTTGTTCGTTCATTGATTGATTGGGTGGTTGATTGATGAATTGATTGCGCACACGTTAAATCCTGTTCCGCTTTTCATAAGAGTAGGCCATTGTGTGCCGGTGGGAACAGATGACAAGATTTACAAAAACTGCATACACACGGGGACGGGTGTAAAAAAGCACATGAGTGCTTATTCCATTATCCTTGATATAAAAGAATAAGTAAATGAATAAATAAATAAATAAATAAATAGATAGATAGATAGATAGATAGATAGATAGATAGATAGATAGATAGATAGATAGATAAATAAATAAATATTGATGGATTGATATATCTAGGGCTAAACGTCCTCCTGGGTAACTCAATGTGGCACATTCGCTGGTTTTTATTTTATTTTATACCACTTAATGTCAGCAGATTTCTCCGTGTGAAATTCGGGCTGCTCTCTCCGGAGGAGAGCGCGTCGCCACAAGTGTAGCCCATACCCTTATTTTTGTGTGTCTGCAACTGTATTTGTTTTCCTTTCAGAGTGGCTTTTTTCTACAGAATTTTACCAGGGACAACCCTCTTGTTGCTAGGGGTTCTTTTACGTGCGCTAAATAATGATATGTAACACACGGGACCTCGGTTTATTGTCTCATCCTAAAGACTAGCAACCAGATCACCACTCATGGTCTAATGGATGGGGGAAAAGTTTTGGGCCCAAACAGGATTCGAACCACCTCACACTCCGATCCGGACTTTTCGATTTCTAGGCTGACGCGTTACCTCTAGACCACCGATCCATCTGTTTGTCCAAAATGTATCTGTTGACATGCTAATTGCTACTGATCGACTTGTTTGTTTGTTTATACACGAATGTCCCGTCACAGTGTTTATTTCTTTATTTATTTTTACTTATTCATTCTTTTATATCGAGGATAATGGATACGTTTTTTTTTTTACATCCAGTCCCTGTGTGTATGCAGTTTTGTAAATTTTGTCATCTGTTACCACCGGCACACGATGGCCTACTCTTACGAAAAGCGGAACAGGATTTAACGTGTGCGCGAGATGGGGCCTCGGTTTATATGAATATGGACCGCACTGGCAGCATTCCAAGTCTGCCTAAGGTTCCAGAATTGTGAAACCCAATGAGACTATTAGGTGAAAGGCTGAAGCTGACCTCCTGACACATACACGCAATGTCTTTTATCGTTAACAGTTGTCTGCTATGGGCGGAGCTACTGGCAGAGCCACGGAAGACACAAATACCAGGCATACAATCTGCACCACATACTTGGTTGTAAGAAGAAACCTCTTAGCAGCATGCAGGCAGTGAGGTCACACACACACACACACACACACACACACACACACACACACACACACACACCACACACACACACACACACTACGCAGTTTACGCAATAGATGGGCCAGCAAGGGGCTACAGCAATAGTTATTAATAAAAACAAAAGACAAGAAATCAGATGACTGTATTGGTAGATGAACTCATCTTATAGTTATTAATAAAAACAAAAGACAAGAAATCAGATGACTGTATTGGTAGATTAACTCATCTTTTTGTTCGTTTTGTTTTTGCTTTGCCTGTTATGACTGAGTCTTCTGTCACAGTATTTGCACATGAACTTGAGTTTGATTTGCATAGCCTACTAATAACCAACTTTTTTCTGAAAACTGTGTTCATTGCCAAAAGACATACATACTGAGTCGTAACTTTAGGATTCTATGTGCTATCAGAGATCAGAGTGGAAACAACAGGCAAAGGCCATGCTGGAGCTGATGAACAGAAAAAAAAATCAGTTAATAGAAACAGGGCAAACTCTCCTTCCCTCTCTCCCTGTGTTCTATCTCTGTGTGTGTGTGTGTGTGTGTGTGTGTGTGTGTGTGTGTGTGTGTGTGTGTGGTGTGTGTGTGTGCGCGCGCGCGCATGTGTGTGTGTGTGTGTGTGTGTGTGTGTGTGTGTGTGTGTGTGTGTGTAGCCTATTATATTTATCACGTTTATCACTTTGTATTGCGTTATATTGCTTTGTATCATAGTATATTCTTAGTATAATTATCATATCATACCATAATAGTATCATAATATCATATTGTATATCATATTATTATATTATTGCATTATGCTAGATTACATTATATATCATATCTTAAAACATTTTATCATAACATACTGGGCTATACTGTACTATCTTATATCAAATTGTAGTATGCTATGCATCAAGTCATTTTATCATATTGTGTTATTGTGTGTACCTGTTTGCCTTTTTAGAAGAGTACGCCATTGTATACCAGTGGGAATAGATAATAAAATTGACAAAGCTGCCTGCACACGTGGACTGAATGTAAACGGCACCTGAGTACTTTTCCCATTATCCTGGAAAAAAACAACAACCCAACAGAATAGGTAGATAGCTTCACTTAATAAAAGTAAATAAATTCTAATAATATTTCTTCAGCGCACATAAAATCTCCCTTTACCTTCTAAACCATAGCAGAGCATCTATGACCAGTGGCATGGATACAGCAATGTACCTAGCATGCAAGAAAAGTGGGCTCCGCCAGGTTGTGCCTGCTTTACACACACTGCCTGGATAGTGGAATACCCCTAGAGGAGAAGAGAGTAATGCTGAGGTGAGAGGGATGTGCTCTCTGTAATTAATGTCGTGTTGTTCTTAATACTGACCCAGCACACTTCAATGTCATCCGTTTGCATGTAATACTATATAAATACAGGGTTGCAGGTCTTATTCTGCCTACATTTTTTCAGTCAAGAAGGTGTACAACGCTGTGAAGCAGGATGTGATATGTGATCTATCCTGCCTATGTAGAGGAAAAGATCAGCTAAAAGTATATAGACTAACTACAAAAATAAGGTTAGGCTGAAGGCGTGAGTCTGTGTGCCCCTTCCCACCCCCTCCCCCTTGCTTTTCAAAGAAAGGGCTGGACCAGCTCTGTTTATGCCTGACAGCACATTCTCATCACATGGTTTGTCATAGCAGCCACAAGCATTGCGCTATATAAATAGGGATATGCACTTGTAACCTTCCTCTTTACCTGTGCAAGCAGTGGGAAGGTACTAACTAGCAAAACAAGTTAGTTTGAGCGCGGGTCTGCGTCCCTTCCCCCACCCCTCCCCCTTTCTTTTAAAGAAAGGG
>JASPKP010009179.1:0-10652 GCA_030674155.1 Stramonita haemastoma
CTCTCTCTCCTCCCTCTCTCTCTCTCTCTCTCTCTCCTCTCTCCTCGGATAGGACGGAATAGCCTAGTGGTGAGAACATTGCGCTCGCAATTTGACGACCCGGGTTCGATTCCCGTTCGAGGGGATTTTTCCCCTGGAGTTAACATCAGTGCTGACTCCTCTCTCCCCAAAAGCTCTTCAGATGAGACTATAGACCGAGGCCTCGTGTGCGAACTCACGCAGAACATCTTAAGCACACGTTAAATCCTGTTCCGCTTTTCGTGAGAGTAGGTAATTGTGTGCTGGTGGGAACAGATGACAAGATTTACAAAACAGCATACACGCGGGAACTCGATGTAAAAAAAGCACAAGAGTTCCTATTCCATTATCCTCGATATAAAAGAATCTCTCTCTCGGGGAGAGGGAGAGAGAGAAAGAGAGAGAGAGAGAGAGAGAGAGAGAGAGAGAGAGAGAGAGAGAGAGAGAGAGAGAGAGAGAGGAGAGAGAGAGAGAGAGAGAGAGAGAGAGAGAGAGGACATGAGACAGACAGACAGACAGACAAACAGAAAATGAGAATAAGTGAATGAATCTTTTATTGAGGGTAAAGAATAAGTACAGTTCCTGTTTTTTTTATGGTCAGTCCTCAATAATAAATAAATATATAATATATATAACAATAATCGCAAATATAGCTCAAAGAGCTGAAAGAAATCAATAACACAATAAGACACTTTTTTTTCAAAAGCCAGAAAAAGAAAAAAAACTAAATAGTTCAGTAAATATATTCATAAACAAAAAAGTAAGAAAACACAAACAAAAAATTCAATATTTTCAACATTTCCAAAGTCATACTACCCATGCAAAATAGTAAGCGAGAAAAAGAGCACAGAGAAAAAGAAGTATACAGACAGACAGACAGACAGGCGGGTGAGAGACTGCTAACAGACAGACACACAGACAGACAGACACACAGACCAACGGACATACAGACAGGCAGGCAGGTAGGAGAAAGACAGACAGGAGACAGGCAGATAGAGCCAGAAACGGGTGTGAGTGTTTGTGACATTTTTATTTGAAGTTATGATATAATGTCTGACAAAAAAAAGAAATGTAGCCATTTCGTGTCTTTGATTATGATTTGTATCAAAATGCCTGTCAGTATTGTAATTGCCCTTCATGGGATGATTCAAGTGTTTTTGACTTGACTTGACTTGACTTGACTTGACTTGAAACAGACAAACAGACAGGCAGACCGAAGACGGATAAGAGACAGACAGAGCTAGACAAGATAGCCACGGTTGCAGAGGAAGACACATATACAGGCAGATATACAGACAGACAGACAGACAGACAGACAGACAGACAGACAGATAGAATCAGGAGACAGGTAAAGAGACAGCTAGGATGGCAGAGGAAGAAAAACGCACAGACAGACAGACAGATATATACAGATAATATGCAGGCATACAGGAACAGAGAAAGTCCGCGAAACAAAGAGAGACAGAAAGACAGACTTTCACACAGGGAGAGACAGAGAGACAGACAGATAATTGGACAGGGAAGACAGAAGTACAGACACAATGATTGACCTAAAAAGAGCAAAGACAAAGTCTGAGACTATTGTTTACGCTTGCCAAAATAAAGTTGTTGTTTCGTTTTTTGTTTTTTTTTTAAGTTCTGTGATCAGAGCACTCGCTTTCCCAAGCTAAGGTTAAGCAGCATTGAGCGTGGTTATCAAGTGGATGGGTAACTGTTTGTGCGCCTTGACATCAGTACAGTCCCCCTGATCACCCAGCTGTAAGTGGGTACATGCCCTTTTTAGGGACAGGGAAGGTAAAGCAGCGAGGGAGAGGAGATGGGCGCCGCCCTCAATATGCTGGCTCCCTAAAGAAGCTGAGGTCTCTGATGCTTCGCTCCCCTACGACCATACAGGTTATGGGACACCTTTACATTCTTGACCTTCACTGAAATGTTGAAATCGGAGTTTTTTGTTTTTTTTAAGTAAAGTGACCTTTAAAACTGACACCGTCGTATTTGATTTTTTTGTATTTTATACCACTTTATGTCACAGCAATTTCTTTGCTTGAAATTCGGGCTGCTCTCCCCGGGGAGAGCGCGTCGCCACAAGTGCAGCGCCTACCCATTTTTTTTTAATTTTTCCTGCATGCAACTGTATTAATTTTGTTTCCCTATCAGAGTAGGTTTTTTCTACAGAATTTTGCCAGGGTCAACACCCTTGTTGCCGTGGGTTCTTTTACGTGCACTAAATAGTGATGTGTAACACACGGGACCTCGGCTTATCGTCTCATCCGAAAGACTAGCGCCTAGACCACCACTCAGGGTCTAATGGATGGGGGAAAAGTGTTGGGCCCAAACGGGGTACGAACCTCCGCACACTCCGACCCGGACTTTTTGCTTTCTAGGCAAGGCGGGTTACCATCTAGACCACCGATCCACCAGTGTGTTCGTCTGTTTGTTACTTCGTTGCGTTATGAGCATATTAGCGCTTGCATGTGTGCACAAACATGTGTGGTGTGTGTGTGTGTGTGTGTGTGTGTGTGTGTGTGTGTGTGTGTGTGTGTGTGTGTGTGTGTGTGTGTGTGTGTGTGTGTGTGTGTGTGTTTTATTCTTTTATTTCTAAGATAATGGAATAAGATCTCGTGTTTTTTTTAAAATTCAGTCCCCGTTTATATGCAGTTTGTGTGAGTGTGTGTGTTGTGTGGTGTGTGCTTGTGGGAGGATATCTGTCTATCTGTCTGTTTGTCTGTCTGTCTGTCTGTGTGATGAATTGCCTATTTGTGTGATTATGTGTGTGAGTGTGTGTGTGAGGTGTGTGTGTGTGTGTGTGTGTGTGTGTGTGTGTGTCGTGAGTGTGTGTGCGCGCGCGCGCGTGGTTGTGTGTGTGTATGTGCTTGTATGTATAGGTGAATGTGTGTGTATGCGTGCGTATGTGTGTGTGTGTGTGTGTGTGTGTGTGTGCAGATGCATGTGCGTGTGATTGAGTTATGAAAAATAACCAGGATGTTGATGATAAAGATGACAATGTCGTCGACAATGGGAATGATGATGATAATGAGGATGAAGCGGAGAAGGAGGAGGAGGAGGAGAGGGAGGAGAGGAGGAGGAGAGGAGAGAGGAGAGGAGGAGGAGGAGGAGGAGGGATTGTGCTGGTAAAAGTGATGACAGTGATACTGATGACAAAAATTCAAATCAAATTCTTTTATTTCGAAGATAATGAATAAGCACTCGCGAACTTTTTTTTGAATACATTTTTACGTCTGTTTTTTTTTTTTTTTAAACAAACGGACCTAGCATGCAAAAACAGACAAAATCAGCTGTGCCAGATTCAGTTTGCCCAAGTGGCATTTTCAGTGCTATGCCACAATGACTCCTCAAGGAGATAAGGTAAAAGGTAAAGATTTTTTTTTCAAAAAGGAGTTAAAAGAGATGTCAAATCAATACAATGTGAGAGAGAAACTGGCAGTAGTAGAAGTAGAATAGTAGTAGGCACCCATCAGTCTCGGATGACTATGGAGTTGCGCTCTAGTCTTTAGAGCGCAAAGCCTGGGTAGGTAAGTATGGAGGGCAAGCTGTTACCCATGCAGCAGACCTCCCCTCTCCACGCCACTGCACTGGAATGATCCATTGGATAGGCAATGACCGATACGAATGGTTCCAGTACCGTCGCAGGAGCCACCAGAACGTTGCCATATACAGCGTCGAGCCGCCCTGGGACTCCAAAAACTAAAAATCTGGCAGTAACAGTTGCTAAAACCAGTGAACTGACACCACCCCACCCAAGGTCAGAAGTGCCGGGCCTGACTTGTCAGGCGTTTAACGGCAGCGCAACGCATTTTCGCTTATATGTGACGATCCACCACGAAACGAGTCGTTTAGCACCTGACCCACTTTTCTGCTAGGTGGGAGTCATTTCGTTGATTTTGAGATTTTGATTGTAAAACTATAGCCATTATTCTACCTTTGTAGTGAAATACCAAGGCATAATTGTCTTTCTTTTTGTCTTTAAACGTGTTGTAAATAGACCCAAGCCCTACATTCTGACCACCTATTAGGATGCTAAGCTTGTCAATTTCTCATTTTATCCTTTCCTGCACTCTATCCTTTCAAGTTGTCAGGGCCTTTGGTAGAACTGTCGGGATTTTCACTCTGTTTTTTTTTTTTTGGGGGGGGGGTTTTATTGTATGGCCGTTTCATTTCAGAATGATAACATGTCAATAACTAAAACTTGACCTCTGGTGTAATGCGACTCCTTATGTGGTGGAGCGTCACATATAACAGACAACAGTAGTTGCTGTCTGAGCGACCGATGATGAAGAAGAAGGCGGAGACACGGTCAGCAAAAAAAAAAAATGACAGTGTAGGGGAAACTACCTTCACATTGAATCACTTGACAATTCAGCAGTTACGTCCCATCAACTGGATCCCGAGGTATACCCCGTGTGTTTCTGTGTGTGTGTGTGTGTGTGTGTGTGTGTGTGTGTGTGTGTGTGTGTGTGTGGTGTGTGTGTAGTGTACGTGTACGTGTACGTGTACGTGTACGTGTACGTGTACGTGTGTGTGTATGTGTGTATGTCTGCATATATATATATATATATATATATATATATATATATATATATATATATAATATATATATATTATGGTTGATGTGTGTTGGTTGTGTGTGGTGTGGTGTGTGTGTGTGTGTGTGTGTGTCTGTGTGTGTCTGTGTGTGTCTGTGTGTGTCTGTGTGTGTCTGTGTGTCTCTGTGTGTCTCTGTGTGTTGTGTGTATGTGTGTGTGCGCGCGTGAGTGTGTGTGTGCGTGTGTGTATGTGTGTGTGCGCGCGTGAGTGTGTGTGTGCGTGTGTGTATGGTGTGTGTACTGTGTGTGTGTGTGTGTGTGTGTGTGTGTGTGTTGTGTGTTGTGTGTGTGTGTGTGTGTGTGTGTGTGTGTTGTGTGTGTGTGTGTACGTGTGTGGGTATATGTTTGTGTGTGTGTATGTGTGTGTGTGTGTTTGTGTGTATGTGTGTGTGTGCGCGTGCGTGCGTGAGTGTGTATGTGTGTGTGTGTGTGTGTGAATTGTTTATTCAATCCTCACAGCTAAAACAACAACAACAAAAAATTATGGTTATTACATTATGCAGTAGTAATAATTACAAAATCATCATCATCATCATCATCATCCATCATCATCATCATCATCATCATCATCATCATCATCATCATCATCATAAACGTGATGATGATGATGATGATGATGATGATGATGATGATGATGATGATGATGATGATGATGATGATGATGATGGATGATGATGATGATGATGATGTGATATGACGACGACGACGACGACGACGACGACGACGACGACGACGACGAAGCAAAATAATCCAGGCTCTTCACATATGCGACTGTCTCACATAAAGGATTAGCTTTTTTTAATCACACACACACACACACACCACACACACACACACACACACACACACACACACACACACACGCGCGCGCGCGCGCGCGCGCGCCCGCTAAGGCAGAGTTATAAAGATGGAAGTGTCTGTAGAACTAGAAGCTGGAAGAGATGTGAGAGATGTACGAATGGGGGAAAGATCTAGGTAACATTGTGTGGACATTGTTTATTCGATACACACACACTCACAAGCACAACAACATATCGGCAAGGGAAAGGCTTCAAGCTACGGAGTATTCTAAGCCTCACTCCCTGGTCCATTTATTTAAGTTGTAGCTTATTATTCAGACAAAGTAATTTTTTTTTTCATTTATGTACGGTTATGCAGGAATCGAGATAGTTCAGTGGTCAAAGTACTCGCTTTCCCAAGCTAAGGTTAAGCAGCATCAAGCGTGGCTACCAATTGGATGGGTACCCGTTTGTGCGCCTTGGCTTCAGTACAGCTCCCCCCAGTCACCCAGCTGTAAACGGTGCCTGCCCCTCTTTAGGGTCAGGGAAGGTTAAGCAACAAGGGAGAGGAGATGGGCGCCGCCCTCAGTATGCTGGCCCCTAGAGAAGAGAGGTTTCTGATCGCTTGCTCCGCTACGACCATATATGACTACCTTTACTTTTTTTTCTTAATGCAGTACTACTTGTTCTGTTTAAGAGTGTGACGGGGCTGGGAGAGGAATCTGTCGCTATGTTCCTTTGTGCCTTATGTGACATTTTAACATTGTGTGCCGTGGGAACAGGTGACAATATTTACACAATTGCATACACACGGGACTGGATGATAAAAGCATTATGAATGCTTATTCCATTAGCCTCCATATAAAAAGAATAAATAAAATAAATGACCAACATGGACACTAAGTGTTCTACAAGTATAGAGAAAGAATATGAAACATAGAACTTTGACACGTATATACATACACTCTCTCTCGCGCGCGCGCGCGCACGCGCGCACACCACACGCACACACACACACACACAAACAACACACACCACACACACACACACCACACACACACACACACACACACAACACACACACACACACACACACACACACACACACGCACTCCGTACAAGAGCAGTACAACATAAAGCCTCCAATACCACCACCACCACCACCTACAAACGACAGACAGCAACAAAAACATCCTCCACAAAAACAAAGACAACAACAACAACAAAACCCCGAAACAACCTCCCTCACGCCCCCCCCCCCCCCCCCCCCCCCCCCCCCCCCCCGGGAAAAAAAAAAAAAAAAAAAAAAACAGCAAAAACATCAACAGCAACAAAACAACACAATAAATATACCACCACAACCACCACAACCACCAACCCACCTCCACCATCACCAATCACCACCAACAATCGCCACGCCACCAACCAGCACCACCTCCACCACCACCTACCAACCACCACCACCACCACCACCACCTTCACCACCACCACCACCACCACCACCACCCACCGTCACTAAAAAGGACACAAAGCGAGCAGTCAGCAAATTGCTGCGTGGATCTAGAAAAGTCAGACAGATAAAGGGAAAGACTAGTGTGCAAATTTGATGAGGCAGCCTCCTGCCGATTAGCCTGAGTCAAAATGTCAACTAATTAACAAATTGGACGGGAGGGATAGGTGTGGGGGGGGGGGGGGGCGGGATAGCCTAGTTGGTCAGAACATTGCGCTCGCAATTTGACGACCCTGGTTCGATTCCCGTTCGAGGAGATTTTTTTCTCCTTGAGTTGACATCAGTGCTGACTCCACTCTCCCCCTAAAGTCTTTCGGATGAGACTATAAACCGAGGCCCCGTGTGTGAACGCACGCAGAACATCTTGCGCACACGTTAAATCCTGTTCCGCCTTTCGAAAGAGTAGGCCATCGAGTGCCGGTGGGAACAGATGACATTTACAAAACTGCATACACACGGGGACTGGATGTAAAAAAAAGCACAAGAGTGCTTATCCCATTATCCTCAATATAAAAGAATAAAATGAAAAAAAAAAGACTGTGCAAGTCAAGCCTCCTAGTCAGAGAGTGATATTCATCACTAAAGACTCAGCTGTAAAGTGGAATTCCATGAGTGAGAAAGCCACTGATCATGCAGTCTTTCACTTTGCTGTTGCTCCCGGCATCAATGGTTTAATTAAGCAATCTTCAGCATGCATCATTGTTTGTGCAAACGCGTTGAAATACTTAACGGAAAGCATTGGCGGGTTTGCAAAGAAAAAAAATAAACCTAGGAGATTGCACAAATGTGCGCTCTTTTTTTTGTTTTTGTTCGCTTTCTCAGGACTTTGGGGGAGAGTGGAGTCAGCATTGATGATATTAACTCCAGGTGAAAAATCTCCTCGAGCGGGACTCGAACCCGATCGTCAAATTGTGAGCGCAATGTTCTGACCACTAGGCTCTCCCGTCCACCCCCCCCCCCCCCCCCCCCCCACGAAATCAGGGAGGTAGTCTAAGGCATATATAATTTGAAAGTCACAACATAAGGAGCCTCAAATTACTGTTTTATGTTGATCGTCACCTCTACAGCAGGGGAAAATTAAAATGAGACCAACCTTTATACTAATCAGTAGAATGGGCCATGCTCTTTAAGGCTGACTAACCCTGGTTATCAATAATGCAACAGTTATGTCCCTTGTGCCATCGCACACGGTCGGGCTGGTTGGTTGGTTGGTTGGTTGGTTGGAGTCATGGTGTTTTCTGGTCGCTTCCTTCCATATTTCTCTCTGTCTCTGTTTCTGTTTTTGTTTCTGTCTCTGCCTCTGTCTGTCTGTCTGTCTGTTTATGTCTCTGTTTTGTCTGTCTGTTTGTATCTGTGTCTGTCTGTCTGTATGTCTGTCTGTCTGTCTCTCTTTCTGTCTCTCTCTGTCTCTCTGTCTCTGTCTCTGTCTCTGTCTCTCTCTGTCTCTGTCTCTTTCTCTTCTGTCTCTCTGTCTCTCTCTGTCTCTCTCTGTCTCTCTCTATCTCTGTCTCTCTCTGTCTCTCTCTGTCTCTCTCTGTCTCTGTCTGTCTGTCTGTCTGTCTGTCTCCCTCTCTCTCTCTCTCTCTCTAAATAAATAAATAAATAAATAAATAAATAAATAAATAAATATGATGTTTCCTCTGGAGATAACATCAGCGCTGACTCCACTCCCTCTAATAATAGTCCTTGGGATGAAACTATAAACTGATGCCCCGTGTGCGAACGAACGCAGAATATCTTGCGCACACGTTAAAACCCATTCCACTTTTTGTAAGAGTAGGTTATTGTGTGCCGGTGGGAACGGATAATAAAAGAAATAACAAAACTGCATACACATAGGGACTGGATGTAAAAAAAATCACATGAGTGTTTATTCTATTATACTCGAAATAAAGGAATAACATAAATAAATAAATAAATAAATAAATAAATAAATAAATAAATAAATAAATAAATGAAATAAGAATGAATAAATAGATTTCTCTCACTGTGTGTCTCTCTGTGTCTCTCTGTGTCTCTCTGTGTCTCTGTCTCTCTGTCTCTGTCTGTCTGTCTGTCTGTCTGTCTGTCTGTCTGTCTGTCTGTCTGTCTGTCTGTCTGTCTGTCTGTCTGTCTGTCTGTCTGTCTGTCTGTCTGTCTGTCTGTCTGTCTGTCTCTCTCTCTCTCTCCCTCTCTCTCCTCCTCTCTTCTCTCTCTCTCTCTCTCTCTCCTCTCCTCTCTCTCTCTCTCTCTCTCTCTCTCAGCTGGTTCTACCACATATCTCACCTATGCAAATACTTGTCCAAAAAAGTCTACCAGTTGATTAAAATAAAACACTTTCTCGATTTTCATTCAAGGAAACTGTTTTTTTCAAGCATATATACAATCCTCAATAGACTATGCTGCAACCCTGTGGGACTCTGCCAGTGCAAATACCATGAAACCATTACTAAGTCTGTATAAACGTGGTCTCAAGCTGGTCCTTCTGAAGAAAACAACCTTGCTAGAAGGGATTATACACAGTTAAATATCCTTCCCCTACACCAAAGACTAAAATATAAACAAAGGCATCATGATGTTTAAGATACTGACAGGAAATGTCCCCACATCCTTAAAAGACAAATTCCCAATGAATCATTCCAGAAATACGGTAAAGCCAAGTGTCCCAATCCCAAGAATAGACTTGTTCAAAACTAGCTTACTATACTCAGGCCCTACGCTATGGAACTCCCTCCCTGACCCAATTAAACAGCATCAATCATTAACAACCTTAAAAACTCACCTTCTAATCTACTTGATGAATCAAAAATAACAAACCACACTTCTCCCCTCTCCAACTATCTGCCCTCTCCCTCCTCACTTCTCTCAGATTATGATGATCTTACGACTATAATCATAAGACTAAGTGAGGTGTGTGTGAGTGTGTGTGTGTGTGTGTGTGTGTGTGTGTGTGTGTGTGTGTGTGTGTGTGTGTGTGTGTGTGTATGTGTGTGTATGTGTGTGTGTGTTTGTGTGTGTGTATGTGTGTATGTGTGTGTGTGTGTGTGTGTGTGAGTGTGAGTTAGGGTGTTTTTTTTATTAAAAAACTGTGCTTTATGGGACTTATTTTGATAATAGATGGCGGATTGATGTTTTCAGTCATTTAACCTCATCATATTCTCATGCTTGCTCTTTAATTTTTTTTTTATTTTTTTCTTTTGCTTTGATTGGTTTTTGTTTGTTTTTTTGTACTCAAATCAAATTCTTCATTGATCTTAATTCATATTTTCGTTTCTGAATGAGTGCCTTTTATAACATTACCTTAATATTGTATCTCTGTCTTATTTCTTACCTGTTGTTGTTGCTCTTTCTCACCCTTTATCAAAATCTTATGTTTTATGGGACATATTTTGATGATAGATGGTGGTGGATTGATGTTTTCAGTCATCTAACTTCATCATATTCTCATGTTTGATCTATAATCATTGCACCTTTTTTTTTTGGTTTTTTTTGTTTGTTTGTTTTTGTTTTTGAGTTTTTTGTTTGTTGTTGTTGTTGTTGTTTTTTTTGTTTTTTTTTGTTTCTTTGTTTGTTTGTTTGCTTGTTTATTATTCAAATCAAAATCATCATTGATTCTTACTTCTTATTTTCGTTTCTGAATGAGTGCCTTTATTATAACATTACCTTAATATTGTATCTCTGTCTTATTTCTTACCTGTTGTTTGATACTTGGTGTGGTTTGCTCTTGGTAATTGGATCATTATAATTGTTCTTGTTTTAGTT
>JASPKP010009180.1:0-10651 GCA_030674155.1 Stramonita haemastoma
CAGCCCTTGTAAAAATTCACCATTGCATTATTTGCTTAACGACTTGACAACATTTTCGAAGATTAAATCCACAAATAACTATTTATTTATTTATCTATTTATTCATACCACTTCATGTCACAGCAATTTGCGTGAAATTCGGGCTGCTCTCCCCGGGGACAGCGCATCGCCACATCTGCAGCGCCTACCTTTTTCTTTTTTAAAAAAATATATAACATCCACATCACATTCCAAGTAGCAAATTAACAAATAAAATCAATATTTTCTCACCTGGACTCAGTCGTACATTCACCAGACCTGGTTTACCCCATGCAGGCAGGTGTGCCATCAGGTCCATGCACTTTGACAGCAGCTCTGTCAACAGTCTGATTCTATTACCTAGCAGTGAAACATTTTCAACATGAAATGCAGGACCTCAGAAAGCCACAGACAGACAGAAACAAGAACACAGTCAAGCAAGACATTCACACACAAAACATACAGAATGGCCGGCCATGCACATGACAGATATGCAGACAAATAGTTAGTGCACATACTGGCATACATATATACACCAGCTCACAGATGTAACTATTACCTGTGTAACTATCTGGTGGCGTTGGCATGACCACAGCTAGCTACCTGTAGACCTTGCATAGTACCTGTAAAACAGATGAACTCAAAAGTTAAAGACAGCATTAAAAAGTACAACACAATATGCTAATGAAGGAGCACAATTACTGTACTCATATTTAAAACTAACATGAAACAACATGCACCAAAATATATTAATGAAATAGCGAAACACTTGTACTCAGAAGTAAAAAAATAGCATATAACAAAATAAAGATAAATGATGCATATACAAATGACTAACAAAGCAAAAATCAAATAACAGAAAACAATCAGTAAAAAATCAGTCATTAAGAAACAGAAAAAAAACCCAAACAGTATGCATAAAAAGTACACACAATAAGTTTGCAGAAGCATACCTCTGTGAAGACAGTAAGCAGCTTGAGGCGACTGTTCCTTGGCACTTGTTTCCAGCACTAAAGATCCTGAAAGCAGTAATTCATCATCAGTCACACTGAATATGGTAAAAGTTTCATAAGCACAAACTATACATTCACATGTTCACAATACTTTCAAACTGACAAAAGTTTATACTTCACCAAAATTGCTCCCCCCAAAGAAGATCGTGTAATGAATTCATCTGTTACATCACAAAAAGACAATTTTCCCTACATACAAAAGCAATCTCTAATATGCAATCTTATTTTACCAATATTAATTATTCAACAAACACTGTTGGACAGAGTTGTAGATCATGTACCCATGATCTCAAATTTACCGATGAACCCGAGAAAAGAATATCCTACTTTTCAGACTGCATAGTTATTTTATTCAAATCATATGAGTGACAGAGAACTCCTTTTCTTACCCTCTTTGGTTCTACTTCATGCTGGTAGGCGTGCTGTCAGTGTTGCGTACTCCTTGATAGTCGTTTCTCTGTTAACAAACTGATTTTTCCACATTACATTAAACATTTTCAAAATGAAATACATGCCCCCCCTATCCAGAAAAAAGACAAGAATGGCAAAAGACAGAAATGGAAGATGACAGACAAATGCCAGGTGGAAGACAGACAGAAATGGCAGATAATAGACAGAAATGGCAGATAATAGACAGACAGAAATGGCAGATAATAGACAGACAGAAATGGCAGGTAAAAGACAGACAGAAATGCAAACAATCCTGCAATGACAAAAAAACAAACAGAGAAAGGGGGGCAGAATAAAAACAACCTGAAAACTAACAGTATTTAAATAACTTACAGATCTGCACAGAGATCAGACAAGACAGAAAGATATAAAAAATGGATTAATCTGTACCTTATGGCTGAAGTGATGAAGGCTTCTGATGGTGCTGGGCCTGTCCGAAACTGTCCAAACCTCATCTAATTCCTGGTAAAAAGAGATCATCATTCCACAATAAAAACCCAACTAAAATCACATACATAAGCTGCTGGTCCTGCTTTCAAACCAGAAATGTCAGTACTGCTGTGACAGGCTGAATACAGACCAGCCTGGAAAACAATAAAACTGTTGCCTACTGTAATGCTCATGTCCCTCTGGATAACCGTCTTGGTCAAGGGACTGATGATAATGATGATGATGATAATGATGACCGTCTTGGTCAAGGGACTATGATGATGATAGTGTTGACCATCTTGGTCAATGGACTGATGATGATGCTGATGATGATTATGATGAAATGTTGATGTCCTTCAATCTCCTGTAAGTTTTTTCCATTTGTTTTTGTTTATTATTTGGTTGGGAAGTTTTGCACTTGGATTTCCCGATTTGGGTTTTAGGTGGGGGTGGAGAATTGTTCTTTTTGTTGAATTTTTTTTTTTAATTATTGAGTATTTCTTGAATGGGACTTTTCTTTTATTGGCTTGGATTTTTGGTGTTTTTTTTTTTTTAAGGGTTACTTGTGTCATTTTATTTTAGTTTATTATATTTAGTTCAGTTTAGTAATGTTTGAATTTTTTTCCATTTCATTTTAATGGTTTTTTAAAAAAAAAATAAGTTTCTTTTAGTTCATCTCACAGGTTTATAGTTTCATCATCTGCCAAGCACCAGACAGCTGTTCTCACACCACTCATTCCAAACTTACCACACAGCAACTGCATGCAGGCAAATCCCACTGTGCTCAAAGCCTGGAGTTGACCTGGAGCTTTGTTTACATGCAGGACCAGAACACAGCCACCGACTAGGGGAATCCTTGCAGTGCTGGTGTCTTTCCCCCCATTCAATTTTTCATTCAAGTTTTCTAGCTTTCCTCTTTTAAAGTGGCTTTTGTTTAGAGTCTTGCAGGAGTGCTCCATTTGTTTTATATAGTTTTAGTTTCCAGTTCTGTTTCCCCTTATTTTATTCATTGTTTGGTTTATTTCCCTTTTTGATTTATACCGTTGTCGTTTTTAGTTTGTCTTTTGCAATGCACTGCCTTGCATTGCACTCCATTCATTTTGTCTCAATTTACTTAACTTTGTAAAGACTCAACTCACAAACAAAAAAATGTTGTCTCTGCCGTAGTTCAGCCTTGAAAGACCTGAAAATTTGCAATCTTATGCATTGACCGTATAAGCATTGGATTAAAAGTATCACAATTCAACAGTCCAAGACCAGCATACCCTCTGGTCCCATACACCAAGTCAGTGATGAAGCCCCTCAAACCTTCGCTAAAGTATTTTTGTTTTATCATCCCTTCTCCATACCTCAACAGAGATCCTAGGAAAGAAATACATACGGTAAAGATGTCCTGAACTCCGCAGGACTGTAGTGCTGACACCTTCATCGTACTGTCCTCGGTGACAAGGTCCATCACAGCCAGCCAGTGTCTGTTAACAGACATAAACATGTGTGTCACTAACATGGCACTGTAAAAGCAGAGAGAGAGAGAGAGAGAGAGAGAGAGAGAGAGAGAGAGAGAGAGAGAGAGAGAGAGAGAGAGAGAGAGAGAGGTACTAGTTTTTCATGTAAAAAGATGGATGAATTTTTTGCAGGTAATTACCTTAGCAACTTTAGTTACAAAAATCTCTTTTTTGACAGATGAATTACCATAAAAACTTGTATATATTAAAAGTATGCACATTTGCTCATAGCTAACACTTCTTTTTTCTCCTATAATGGGTCAAAGAGAATACTGGCTGTGATACTGTGTATGCATTCTACATTATGATTATGTTGAAGTGAACAATGGGTGTGATATTTTGCATACATTTTGTAGCGCAACAATTATGGCTCTGTTGGGATTTACCTGCTTAACAAGTCAAATGAACCCTCTTTATTTTCCAACACCAAGTTTAAACACATTCTCTCATTCCTTTCATAGTTTTACTGATGCTCAATTTGCATAACATCTTGAACCCATTACCCCTCTCCCCCCTTCACAACTGAAAAACCAACCAGGGCTGCTGGCATAAATGCTGGGGGACAGGATAGCCTAGTGGTTGATGACCTGGGTTCCATTCCCGGTCGAGGGGATTTTTCCTCTGGAGTTAACATCAGCGCTGACTCCATTCCCCCCAAAAGTCCTTCCGCTGAGACTAAAAAACAAGGCCCCGTGTGTGAATGCACGCAGAACATTTTGTGCACAGGTTAAATCCTGTTCTGCTTTTCATAAGAGTAGGCCATCATCTGATCATGTGCCGGTGGGAACAGATGGTATGATTTACAAAAACTTGCACACTGGGACTGGGTGTAAAAAAGCACATGAGTGCTTATTCCATGCATTATCCTTGATATAAAATAAACAAATAAATAAATGACATGAACATACACAGTACATAATTTGTCACCTGAAATGGGATGGCTTTGCAAAAAAAAAAAAAAAATTGTTTTGCTCTCCCATTACTTAACAGTATGGCAGCCCAAAACTATGAATAAATGTTATAGATTTGATTTCAAGTGATCTAACTTGAGAACAGATGACAAAATTAATCAAATGCATCACACTGGTGTCCCATTTCAACTCCTCCATATGCAAAATAGGGCTGCATTAATAACTTACTTCAATATGGCTGAATTTGGCTGGCAAAATCTCACCCTGGGATTGGTGAACTTCCGACTGGGAAATATCGCCAAGAAACTTTGTTTTCCTAATACTAAGTAAGGAAATGCAACTCGACGAAAGTTAAAGGACATGTTTAAAAAAATGCCTGAAATCTGAAACCCAAAGCTTGTAAATGCTTAGTATCAGTATAAACTGAAATTCAGTGCTTACTTTCACTGCCTTTGTGACCACGCCATTTTCAAATTCTATACCACGAAAAAAGGCCATTGAAATAATTACCTTGTGATAGTATGTGTGCATATCATTCCATCTGAGAACTTAAAAACTGGAGACTATAGCCTAACCACCAAATATTCACAAACTACTATTCATATGGTGTCAACCCCAACATTGAACTCATGCTCACCTGCTAAGAGCGCGCCATTTACGCGACAAAGAGCGATAACTCTATGTGTCTTCTCATTAGGCCCTATTCGAACTAACCAACAAAGGGTAGGGCCTATCGCCCTTTGTGCTAAGTTTTAAACATTTTTTTTCTGCTAAAATGACATGTAGACTCTATTTACCTTAAATGTTGCAACGGAATGTGAAAACAGCCGGTTTTTGTTTGTTTGTTTTTCTTTCTTTTTTTTTTCTTTTTTTTGGGATTGTTGCCCCCCTCACTCACTCCCCCACAAGACTGTAAAGGTGGACAAAAAGGGAGGATGGATATGGGTAGAGATAGTACTTGGAAAGGGGAGATGTAGGCAGCATAGACAGATAAATGTGGTGTCCTTAGAGTCTGCCCATCCACTCTGTTGCCAGGTGGTTCCAGTTAGACGTTGTGCGGAAGAAAAAGCAGCATCTGTATTGTTCTGTTATTCTGTCTGGAACCCTGTAGTCATGGGCCTATCTATCTATCTATCTATCTATCTATCCATCTATCTATCTATCTATCTATCTATCTATCTATCTATCTATCTACCTATCTACCTATCTACCTATCTATCTATCTATCTATCTATCTATCTATCTATCTACCCATCTACCTATCCCTTAGTCTGGCGACTGTGGGGGCACCCCTGAAGACTTGGCAACTAGTTCCCTCCATTCCTCTCTCTGTTCTGCCTTTCTCAAAATTTTGTTGAGTTCTAGGCCTGTCCAGTCGCTGATGTTGTTCCCCCATCTCTTCCTTGGTCTGCCTCTTTTTCTTCCTCCTTGGATAGAGCCTTGCAATATTGTTATTTGCAAGTCCTTTTGATCTTGTTACATGCCCTACCAATTTTTTACGCTTCTTTACAACTGATAGAGTGAGGAGTGGAGGAGGCTGGTTGCAGAATCTTCAGTTGTGCCCCCACGGTGAAGGTGAAGACGACTGGTAGAAGGTTTTCGTAGGGACCAATGGTTTGCTGGATTCTGTTATACACTTCTTTGTTGCTTATGTGGTCTCGGTAGGAGATGCCAAGTAGTCTCCGGAAGCATCTCATCTCTACCGCCTGTACTCTTCTCTCCAATTCAGGAGTCAGGGTCCACAATTCACAAGCATACAGGAATATGGATATGGCAAGGGAGCGCATTAGTCTGATCTTAGAGTTGAATGAAATATTTTTATCTTTCCAGATGGTGTTCAGTTTTGACAGTGCTGTTATTGTCTGTGCAACCCTGCATACTACCTCTGGCTTGGACCCCTTGTCTGATACAAGGGCTCCCAAGTACTTGAAGCTTTGAACCGTTTCCAGCTTCTGGTCATTGACCCTGATATCAGTGCTGACGCCCTTAGTGTTACTGGTCATCAGTTTGGTCTTATCTGCACTGATTTCCATGTCATATGTTTTAGATGAATTGTTCAGGTGTTCTGTTAGGCTGGCAAGCTCTTGTTCTGATCCTGCAAGTCCGTCAATGTTATCTGCAAAGCGGAGGTTTGTGATCGTTCTGCCACCAATGCTGACTGATCTTTATGGTGTTCCAGTACATCAGCCATGATTCTCTCAAGGAAGATGTTGAAAAGAGTGGGTGAGAGTAGACAACCATGCTTTATTCCAACTGTTGTTCGAAACGACTCTCCAATGTTGCTGTTGTAGTATACTGCCTTGTTGTACAGCTTTTTGATGACTCTGATCAGGTTTGCATGGATGCTGTACAAATTCATGGTTGCCCACAAAGCTGCATGCCATACCCTGTCGAATGCCTTCTTAAAATCAATAAAAACGTGGTAGAGGTCTTATTGGTGTTGAAGGTACAGCTCACAGAGTATTCTAAGATTGAATATCTGTTCAGTTGTGCTATGCCCTGCTCTGAAACCTGCTTATTCCTCAGCAATGAGGTTTCTGCCTGTGGCTCCAGTCTGTTCAATGTAATCTTCAACATGACCTTGCTTGGGTGGCATATGAGGCTGATTGTGCTGTAATTCTGGCACTGCTGAAGATTTCCTTTCTTGGGGAGGGTGATGATGATTGACTGTCCATGGTGTTGTTCTGCTAGATCTTGTTGCAGATTTTAGTAGAGCATTGATCATGGCTTCCCCTCCAGCTTGAACCAACTCAGCTGAAATGTTGTCAGCTCCTGCTGACTTCCCATTTTTCAGCAAACTGACTGCTGTTTCCACTTCTTCTCGGAGGATAGGGTGAATGTCTGTACCTGTGCTTGTAGGGACATTGAGGACTTCTGGATCTCCTGTGGTTTTGCAGTTATACAGGCCGGAGCAGTATTCTGTCCATCTGTTCAGAATATCCTGGTCATCAGTGAGGCACTTTCCCATTTTTGTCTTGGATTGTTGAGCTCCTTCCCTGTTTTGTGCCAGTCAGGTCTTTTACCAGTTGATATGCTTTCTTGCTGTTGTTTTTCTTGATGTTTTCTTCAATGTTCTGGCACTGTTCACCAATCCATTTCTCTTTAGCTTCTGCCATGGACTTCCTGATTCTTTTGTTGATTGCCCTATGAACTCTTTGCACTCTGCTCTTTGTACTGTTTCATTTTTCTTTTCCGTCAACTCTTCATGTTTGTCACATAGTTGTAGGATGTTAGGTGTGATCCAAGGTTTTTGACTGGTCGATGTTTGCCAAGAAGTTCACTTGCTGTTTCAGTCACTGGCGTGTTGAAACTATCCACTAAGGTATCTTTATCCGTATCATCTGATTCTATAGAATGAGTGCTGCAAACTTCCTACCTATCCTTGCCTGAAAAATGTCTGCTACCTCTGGATCCTTCAGCTTCTCGAGGTCAAACTTGACCCTGATGTTGTTCTGTTTGTGGATTTTTTTTTAGACCGAGTCAGAATGTCATCATTACAAGATCATGGTCACGTAAAAAAGACGCATGTCGAAAAAGATGTGACAAAGAGACTGTTTGAGTCCCATCCTACCGCGACTTTTGCACATTAAGAACCCACGGCACCATGAGAGTACTCTTCCCTATGCATACACACTTTACGAGCATCTTTGATATGGGTGTCGCTATTCCTGTGGCAACAGAACAGCCCTGAAATGGGCAGCCTGACTTGAATGCAGAAAGTCTTGTCAGAAAAGTCTTGCCCACGCGCATACACACCACCAAAGAATAAGGCGCATGTCGAGAAGATGTGACAAAAGGCCGATTTCAGCCCTTTTCTATCCCGACTTTTCCACAGTAACAGAGCCCATGGCATCAAGAGACTGCTGTACCCTATGCATACTCACTTTTCAAGCATCGTTTATATGGGTAGCGCCGGACCTGTGGCGACACCACACCCCCCCAAAAAGGCAGCCTGGCTTGAATGTAGCAAGTTTATTGGAACGAAAGCTGGTACAGTGCACGCATTAATACCTAGAAGTACACACAATGATAATGATAATATACAATATGATGCATCACAGCAAAGTGCGGGTCCCCGCCACATGCGCGCACATAAAAAATGCGCACACAAACACTAGTGCGCGCATGCATGTGAGTGAACAGACCCCCCCCCCCTCCTCCCCCAAGAATTTGGCACATTTCGCGAAGATGTGACGAAGGGCCGGTTTCAGCCCCTTCCTACCCCGACTTTTGCACAGTTACAGAGCCCAGGGCACTAAGAGAATGTACACTATGCATGCACACTTTACCAGCAGCTTCCATATGTTGGCGCCGGACTTGTGGCGACACAGCCCCAAAGAAGGCTGCCTGACTTGATACAGCAAGTTTGTAGGAGCAAATGCTGATACTTAGCAGGCAATAATACCTAGTAGTACACACAACAAAATGATAATAACAAATATCGTAGCCAGCCGTCATGGCGCAGTGGTTAGCGCCTTGGATTTTGGACTGGAAGGTTGCAGGTTTGATTCCCATAAGAGTATAGGGGTTTTTCGGACTCCGGCTGGCTCCTACCCAGACTGAATGTGCTGTAGGCTCAATGGGAGGCTGAGACCACACAGTCGAGCTTTATCCACTTTACGGATGCGAATTTGAGTGTTGCTCAAATTACGTGACCAACACTGCACGTGTCTGTATCTCTCGGGCCCAGCTGACCCGGGATATAACGATAAGGTAGAGTACAACCCTGTCAAGTAGTCTACAATCCATGCTCTTAACTGCAGCATCATTATATCATCCCCATCACCATTAATTATCATGCAATAATAAAAATTGCCTCTGATTGAGTAGCCCCCGTCCACTGGTCTCATGGTACCTCAAATTCGGTTTATACATACATTTCTGTGCCTGTGGTGAATTTGTGTCAAAGCCTTTGGGGTTGGAGGTTCGCAGGGGGGCAGTCACTGGAGGGACATTTGTTGGTGGTCGCCACCTCAGGTGGATTGCTCACTTAGTCTGGCTCCGCGACTGAGCCAATACTGTCGTTAGTAGGGGGCTTAGCAGGTGGTGTCCTGCGTATGTTAGCTCAGAACAGGTACCACTGAACGAACACTAACCAAAGTGACTCAGCAGAAGTGCGGATGTCCTCTGGCTAGTGTCACCACGGCAGCCTATATGTGGTGGGCTCCCTGTGGACTACCGACCCTGAGGATGAGACATAACAAACCTGGGTGTGGCTGTGGCAGGGGATAGGAATGAGCGAGTGGGAACAACAGGACGGGCACATTACAGTTGATGAAGGCAGCATAGAAAGACTAACAACAAATCGTAACCAATGCAAAGTGAAAGGTCTCTACCATATGCACGCACATAAAAAAAAAATCCATATGCGTGGCGCCGGACTCGTGGCGACACCACAGCCCTGAAGAAGGCAGCCGGGCTTGAATATAGCAAGTTTGTTCGAACAATAGCTGGTACAGTGCACGCAAAAGACATAGTAGTACTTACAATAATAATGATAGTATACAATATGATGCACCAGACCAAAGTGCAGGGTCTCCGCCACATGCACGCACATAAAAAACGCACACACAAACACCAGCACGTGTATCCAAGCACGCGCGCATAGGCCTACACATCCCCAAAGAATAAGGGGTATTTGGCCAAGATGTGACAAAAGGCCGCGATTTCAGCCTCTTCCTACCTCGATTTTGGCACATTTATAGAGTCCATGGCACCAAGAGAGTGCAGTACCCATGCATACACACTTACCAGAATCTTCCATAATTATGCGTGGCGCCGGACTTGTGGCGAGACCACAGCCTGAAAATAGATGCCTGGCGGGCATAGAGCAAGTTTGTCGAAGGAAAGCTGGTACATGCACGCATAAGACCTAGTAGTACTCACAATAAAAAATGGTAATATACAATGTGATGCAGCACAGCAAAGCGCAGGGTCTCCGCTACATGCACTCACATAAAAAACCGCACACACAAACCCTAGTGCACACATGCATGGACGCCTGCATACACATCCCCAAAGAACAAGGCATATTCGCCTAGATGTGACAAAAAGCCGATTTCAGCCCCTTTCTACCCAATATTTGGACAGTAACAGAGCCCATGGCACCAAGAGAGTTCTGTACCAAATGTGTACACGCTTTATCAGAATCTGCCACACTGGTGATGCCGGACTTTGTGGCGAAACCACAGCCACCAAAATGGATGCCTGGCGAACCTAGAGCAAGTTTTCTCAGAACAAAAGCTGGTAAACTGCACGTAATAAGACCTAGTAGTACACACAATAATAATGATAATACACAGTATAATGCAAAGAAAATGCAGGG
>JASPKP010000917.1:22500-25000 GCA_030674155.1 Stramonita haemastoma
TTACTGACTGGAGAGCGTATGAATCGCGTGCCTGAAAATCGTTCGCTCTCCGCCTAGTGTGTGTGTGTGTGTGTAGTGTAGTGGAGTAGCCTAGGCCTAGTAGCCTATGCCCTAGGCTTAGTTAGTAGCCTTGCAGCACAGACGCAGCAGTGAAAAACTGATGGAGAGTTCCGAATTTGCTGCTGCAAGCAGCTGACGTTTGTGTGGCTGTGTCTGGTTTTGGTTGTTTGGTTTTGTTTTGTTTGTTTCTGCGGGCTGTGTTCTCTCTGTCTCTCTCTCTCTCTCTCGTGTAGTTTGGGCATTGGTGTTGTTGTTGTTGTTGTTGTTGTTGTTGCTGTTGTTGTTGCTGGTGTTGTTGCTGTTAATGCTGTTGTTGTTGTTGTTGTTGTTGTTGTTGTTGTTGTTGTTATTTGTGTTGGATCGAAGAAGTATTTTGTTGTTGTGCATTTCGTGTGGATAGACTTTTGTTGTTGTTGTTGTTGTTGTTGTTGTTGTTGTGTGCGTGCTATTGAGTGGGTTTTTGTTTGGTTTTCTTTTGTTTTTGGCAAGATAGATGACTTGATGGAAAAAAGCAAATTTATTGCTTACTCAGTGTACCATCTGGAAGTAACATTATGACTTTGACTTTGACATGCGTCAGTGTCAGTGTCACTGAAAACATACACGTGCCTATGCGCCTGTGGGGTAAGATACACAACATGTCGTCAGCCTGTTTCATAATGTATTTTTTGTAAAAACAACAACAGCAACAAGAACAAGTGCAAGAAGAAGAAGAAGAAGAAGAAGAAGAAGAAGAAGAAGAAGAAGAAGAAGAAGAAGAAGAATGCAAAGAAGAACATGAAGAAGAAAGCAAAGAAGAAGAAGAATGCAAAGAAGAAGAAGAATGCAAAGAAGAAGAAGAATGCAAAGAAGAAGAAGAAGGTGGAGGAGAAGGAGGACGAGGAGAAGGAGGAGGAAGACAAAATCTTTTTTTTTTCTCAAAGCAAATTTTAGTTCACGTTTTTTTTGTCTTAAAATCGTTCTACAATATTCTTTTCCATTACAAAATCATGAACTTACACGTCTTTACACGTCGACTCTAAAATTTAATTGCGTCTTATGGACGTCAAAATCATCTCATAGTAACCTTCTTCATGACAAAATCACAATGTTCCAAAAACAAATCTTAAGTAACATTTTTTTTAAGAACTATACAATGGTAACTTTTTCATGACAAAATTACCAATTTTCATAACGCAGTTTTCATCCCATATCTTCACTTTAAAACAAGAACCTTTTTTTTCCCTTGAAGTAATTTCTTTTCATTTTTTCACTAACGAAGTTTCAACAAGGTTTTATTTTTCAAGACACAATCACACATTTTCCTTACACAATGTTAATCCCATATCGTTTTTCTTCAAACCCGGAACCAAAACCTTAACGCAATTCTCTCTCTCTCTTCTCTCTCTCTCTCTCTCTCTCTCTCTCTCTCTCTCTCTCTCTCTCTCTCTCTCTCTCTCTCTCTCTCTCTCTCTCTCTCTCTCTCTCTCTCTCTCTCTCTCTCACTCCCTCGGATGAGACTTTAAACCGAAGCCCCGTGTGCGAACGCACGCAGAACACCTTGCGCACACGTTAAATCCTGTTCCACTTTTCGTAAGAGTAGGCCATCGTGTGCCGGTGGGAACAGATGACATTTACAAAACTGCATACACACGGGGACTGGACGTAAAAAAGTACAAGAGTGCTTATTCCATTATCCTCGATATAAAAGAATAAATCAAATCAAATCAAATCAAATCAAATCTCTCTCTCTCTCTCTCTCTCTCTCTCTCTCTCTCTCTCTCTCTCTCTCTCTCTCTCTCTTCTCTCTCTCTCTCTCTCTCTCTCTCCCCACAAATTTCAACTTACACCTTTTGACTTGAAAAAAAAAAAAAAAAACAACCCCAAGCAACTCTGACCCCATACCATACCCCCTTTCTGATGTTTTGTTCTAAAAAGCACTCACACACCACAAAGGTCAGTTCAGATGACCGCTTCTTCACTGGTCAGTTGACTGTAGGTGAGAAAAAGGTATATTCGTGGTAAACAGACCATTGGATAGGTACGGAAGGCGGTTTTGCTTACATTAGCCTGTGACTTTTTCTGGAAAGGTCAGCCAGGTCATAACCTTAGCCACCCCATGGTGGAAGGAGAGAGAGAGAGAGAGAGAGAGAGAGAGAGAGAGAGAGAGAGAGAGAGAGGGGGGGGGGGGGGGGAGGTGCAAAAGGAACAAACAAACTGACCATAGATCGGTGGTCTAGGTGGTCACGCGCCTTGCCTAGAAAGCAAAAAGTCCGGGTCGGAGTGTGCGGGGTTCGTACCCCGTTTGGACCCAAAACTTTTTCCCCATCCATTAGACCATGAGTGGTGGTCTGGGCGCTAGTCTTTCGGATGAGACGATAAACCGAGGTCCCGTGTGTTACACATCACTATTTAGCGCACGTAAAAGAACCCACGGCAACAAGGGGGTTGTCCCTGGCAA
>JASPKP010009181.1:0-5000 GCA_030674155.1 Stramonita haemastoma
TGACAGTGCTGTGGTGTCCAATACTGTCAATGTGCTGTGGGACAAATCTAACATCGTGAGGGCATTTTGCTGATTCCCCACTGATGGACCAGTCTGGAGTGAGGTCAGAGGATTGTCAGATAAAAACAGTGTCTGTAATTTTTCTAAACCAAGAAAAGAAGTCATACTAACGTATTGCAAATCATTATTACTGAGATCAGCGATTTTTAAGTTTACTAAATGGATTATCGGTATGTTTGTTATAAAACAGTGTGTGAAGATGACAACAATGAGCAGCATGCTTTCATGTATGTCAGACAGTGTCATACCTGAACCTGAAGCATCCAGGAAGCGAAGCTGGGGAAAGAGTGAAGCATTGAAAGGCTGTGAACACAGGAACGTGTGACCTTGACAAAAGCAGTGGGCAGGACAGGAGGTGCCACACAACAGCTCATCATCATTCAAGGGACAGTGAGACCAGCCGTCACAAAGGTGGTCACTGTGTAAACACTGTTTGGAAACTCTGCACCGAAAAAATCCTGGACATTTTCTGTCCTCACATCCGTCTTCATCCTGGTGATCCATGCAGTCATACAGTCCGTTACATAGTGTGTAGACAGGCAGGCAGTCGTTGAAGTCCCCAGGACAACGATAGTGACTGTCAGGACAGGACTCATTGGCTTTCATTGGGGTGGCAAAGAACTCTCTGACGCCATCAAACTTTATCACAGCAGGAGGCAGAGACCCTGTTAACCGAGAATTGACTCTGTATCTGATTTGAGTACATGAGCTTTCATCTGTCTTGTCTTTACAATGGAAGACATAATCACAGACGTTGTCAAAGGACAGACACTGACCATCAGTACATGTGAACTGGTTCACACAGGGAGGGTAGGTACAGAAGGACTCATCACCGTCATCCTGGCAGTCAGAAATAAAGTCACACACCATGGTGTATGACATTGTTGTTGCATCATCACAGGAAAAAAAAAGAGAAAGTTGCAGATATGGGATGGTTTGACAAGTCAAGTTTATGGTTTTGTGTTATTTCACCAGAAACAGTGCATGGAGACATGTGCACCGAACTACATACTTCGTACTTGTTGGAGCCACACAGAAGAAAGGTGTATGTGACGTGACCAGCAGGACATTGAGTCAGCAGGGCTGGTCCTGTGGACAGTGATAATTCAGCTCTGACTAAAGAAACTGTCTCTGGGTGGGAAACGGGACCATGTGTCTTGTTCTCTCGGAATTCACACAGAACACCTATATTTAGGTTTATCAAAACCATACTGGAACATTTCATGGCACCAAATGTTTTGCTCAATTTATACTCAGATGTACAAAAACATCTCTTTGAATTGAATGTTATCCCTATATAAGAAAAAATGGATCGATGAAGGACTGTTTTATCTTCATGAACCACACTGTGCACATACATGACTGGCAATGACCTCTCATTAGTGTACAGACCTGTCCAGAGTAATTTTAGCCTGTTGGGATGTATTTTCGTTTTGCTTTGGAGTGTACCAGCAGGGTCATGCACACATTTTGGAAAGTTTAGTTGACCTCCTATGGAATGACAATACTCATTAGCCCTCCTGTTCAGATCACTTTTCTCTGTACTGTTAAACCCTTTCAGACTGTCAACAATGGTGTAACAGCGGTCACAGAGAGCTATCCTTCCCTGGCACTGGGGACTGCTGTAGGGGCAGTCACCTGTCTCATCACGTCCATCCTCACACTCTGCCTTCAGGTTACAGGCCAGGAGGTGATGAAAGCTGGAGTAATGCTCCACTGAACAGTTCCACAAACCACTGGGTGACCTGACAGGCTCTTTGTCCTTGGGAAAGAAAAGCAAAGTACAGTCTGAAGCAAGAAGAGTTTGTGCACTCACTACTGCTCATTTCAATTTTGAGCTGGGTTGAATTGCAAATGTGAGCAAAGTCAGATTCCGCATCTACATGTCTATATAACTTACTTGTAGCATGGTCTATATTCTGGCAAGTATCTGCATACATTATTAGATATGCCGGGTTTTCATCTATGTCCTTAAAGCGAATCATGACAACACTCCCCTTTGGCACAGGAATGGTTTTAATGGGATATCTAGGCTTATCACTGGTCACATTGTCCCCGGCCATGATGAATCCCGCTGAGGGTGAGGTCATAACAAGCACAAATGGTCCTGTGTGTCACATTGGTGTCATAATCAGCTAAAATATTATTGTTCCACTAGGCAGATATGACAAAAGGTGATTATAAGATAGATAAACAATAAAACAGATAGAGAGAAAAAACAACAACACATAATAATAACGAATCCCTAATTGGAAAAGAGAGCCAGTACCCGACAGAAAGACAGAGAATCAGCCAGAGAGAGCATTCTGTGAGAAGATGACAGGGAAAGGATCGCTGCCATGCAGATCAGCATGCACTTTTATATGACTCTCAGCAGTTCATAACATCAGTTGCTGAGGTTATATATTCTTCCCCAGTAAGACCTCTACTGTAGTGTTATATACATATATGTACATATATATATATATATATATATATATATATATATATATATTATATATATATATTATATATATATATATATATTATTCTTCTATCCCATAGTCTGTTTAGACCGTAGGGGCGCCGTGGAAGACCTCGCAACCAGCTCTCTCCATTTCCCTCTGTCCTTGACCTTTCTCAGGGAGTCACTCAGCCTGACGCCCGTCCACTCTCGGATATTGTCCTCCCATCTCTTTCTCTGCCTGCCTCTCCTTCTCCCGCCTTGCACAGTTCTTTGCAGAATAGTCTTTGCAAGCCCTGTTGATCTTGCGACGTGCCCATACCACTTCAGTTTGCGTTTTTTGACTGTGGTCAGGAGATCTTCAAAGGGCCCGATGGCTTGACCGATTCTGATTCTCACCTCTTCGTTAGTAATGTGGTCTTTGTAAGAGATGCCAAGGAGTCTGCGAAAGCATCTCATCTCTGTGGCCTGTATTCTCCTCTCCAGGTCTGCTGTGAGGGTCCATGACTCACAAGCATACAGAAATATTGAGATGACCAGAGTTCGCATCAGCCTGATCTTTGAGCTGAGCGAGATGTTCCTGTTCTTCCAAATGGTCTTCAATTTTGTCAGTGCTGTAACTGTCTGTGCAATCCTTGCGAGTATTTCAGGCTTGGATCCCTTGTCTGTAACAATTGCTCCCAGATACTTGAAGCTTTGTACCGTTTCCAAATTCTGACCACCGACCCTGATGTTGGTGTTGATGCCGTTGATGTTGTTGGTCATCAGTTGGGTCTTCTGCGCACTGATCTCCATGCCATAGGCTGTTGAAGTCTTGTCGAGGCGTTCCATTAACCTAACTCTTCTTCTTTCCCTGCCAGTCCATCAACGTCATCAGCAAAACGCAAGTTGGTAATTGTTATGCCTCCAATGCCGACTGTTCCTTCATGATCTTCCAGTGCATCAGTCATGATTCTCTCAAGGAAGATGTTAAAGAGAGTAGGGGAGAGCAAGCAGCCTTGTTTGACGCCGACCGTCGTCCTGAACCAATCCCGTATGCCTGGGGTGGCATACTCACACATCACATGCTCACTAAATTCCATTTGGTGATACTGCACCGTGCTCCTCTGGCACTTCTCCCATGCCAGTGGAACCCTTCCCCCTGACCTCTCCAACACACAGATCCTGAGGGCTGGTATCCGGCCTGCTGTCCTGCTGATAAGGGACAAGCTCTTTGGACCCCTGGATGGTCTTTGGCATACCACAGCTTTTGTCAGGGCTTCCATAGTTGCTGTCTGAACTAAAGTATTATGTACTTACCAGCTGCATGTTGTGTTACTTGCTGGAAGATTGCATGTTCAAATCCCATAAGTATTGTTTTAGGTGGTTTTTTTTTTTTTTTTTTTTTTACCTCACAACTAGATTCTACCCAGAACGAGTTTGCTATGGGCTAACTGGAGAAACTGGGACCACAGAGTCGAAGTTCATTTACTTTCCAGATGCTGTGCTGACAATGTTGCTCAAATATTTTGACCAACACAGCAAGTGTTTGTATCTCTTGGACCCAGCTGATGCCAGGATGTTTTACGATTGGAAGCATAGAGTACAGCCATGTCAAGTAGTCTAAAAGCAGGTGCATATCCACAGCAGCGAAATGGCATCATCATCTCAATTTATTATCATGCAGTAAAAGAATATTGACTCTAATTCGGTGGCCTTGGTTGCTATGGTCTCATGCTAACATCAGTTGTGGATTCCCATACACTTCTGCACTTTGAATGACTTATTGGAAAAGCCTTTGGGGATAGAGGTTCGCGGGAGAGGGTCATTGGAGGGACGTTGTTTGGGTCTCCAACTTAGGTCTTTCTCTGGATTTGGGTTTGTGACTAAACTGTTACTGTCGTCAGTATGGGGCTCAGTAGGTGGTGTCTTTCATATATTAGCTCAAAACTGACACCACTGAACGCCATCAAAGTAAACCAACAACTGTGCAGGGATCCTCTGGCTGGTGGCAGTGTGGCAGTCTGTGGTTAATTTCTTGGGGATTTTTTTTTTACCTGATGCAACATGACTAGCAAAGACATGGCTTTGGCAAATAGATTGAAGTTAGCTGTGTGAAAACAGCAGGGCAAAAACGCTGTAAATATGAGATAGTCAAAGAAAAGTTATCAACTTTGAGTGTCATTTAAACACATGCTATTCAGGTAGGATAATGCATAGTCCCCCTATCAATTTTTTTTTAAATGAAAAAATGCATGGTGAGGCTATCTAGAATCTGTGATGCTGGTTATTTGAAACTTTGTCAGTAGTGTTTTCTCTCTCTCTCTCTCTCTCTCTCTCTCTCTCTCTCTCTCTCTCTCTCTCTCTCTCTCTCTTCTCTCTCTCTCTCTCTCTCCTCTCTCTCTCTCTCTCTCTCTTTTTAAAGAAGGGCCCAATCAGGAGAGAGAAGGGTAACTTTATTCCCACCAATCACTGCATATATAACAGGAGTATCAGGGTGAGGTGGGTGCAGAAAGAG
>JASPKP010009182.1:0-10648 GCA_030674155.1 Stramonita haemastoma
GGGGGTTTGGAAAATTGATTTTTTTTTCCATCAGGGGGCCAAACCAAAAATGGGAAAAAAACTGTTTAGAAAAAACCCCCCCCCCCCCCTCCCTTTTCCTACCGCTTCCGGGATTTCTCCTTTTTCCCCCCCCCCCCCCCCCCCCTACTACCCAACCACTCCCATCCCCCCCCCCCTCTCCCCCCCCCCCCTTTTCACTTTTGTGCTTGATGAGTATTCATCCGGGTTATGTTGTTACATTTTTCCCTTTTTCGTATTTCAAGAAAAAAAATGGGCCCCTTTGGGTTGCTTTTTGTACATCCAGTCCCCGTGTGTATAATTTGGGTAACTGTTGTAAAACCCCACCCACCGCACCCCCCACCCATCCACTTTTTTTTTTTTCCCTTTTATCTCCTGTCCCCCCCCCCCCCTCCCCTCCCCCCACCTCCTCTCTCTCTTTTGGTTTGATTTTTTTTTTGAAACAACTAGCCTAGTGGGCTAGTCAAATGTACATACAGCACCACATGGGAAGTAGACCAGCAGCAGAGTAGTATTAAAATAGTAGTATTAGTATATGTTAGGGGGTTTAGTATAAATGTTTTTGTATAGTAGAAGAGTAGCACCACACCACACCAGCATAGTAGAGAGTACACACACAGCCAGCAGCAGTACAGCAGCAGCAGTAGTATAAGTATAGTATGTGTAGTAGTATAGTAGTATATATTAGTATAGTAGTAGTGGGGTATAGCAGCACACAGTAGCAGCGTAGTAGCAGCAGAAAGCAAAAACATATAGTGGTAGTGGGGGAGGAGGGAACTATTTTGGCGGGAGGCAGGCCCTTGGACAAAGACGTTGTTGTTGTTCCCTACCACAGGTGTCTCCTTGTTGTAACACCTGTTAGTTTGTTACCCCGACTGTGGGATGGGCCCCGAAGACCAAACACCTGAAGTCTGGGGCAAAAAATGTCGCTGGCTTGTTTTTTTATAGGGCACACAACCACCCGAATGGGGGTGTTTCGCTGGCTGTAGTGCAATCATTCATGACAGACCAATCCACGCCCCGGGGTTTATTTGAATCCTTTCCCATTTCTACCTTTGGGTTCCATAAAATCTGGTTCGAATCTCAGCGCGGGGCTGTACCATCAGGGGAAAAGGGTGTTACATCTCCATAGCAGGCTTCCCCCAGCCCAATGTTAGTTTTTTTTATATGAAACAGCCCCGAACTGCCTTACGACCCAACTCCCCATTTTTTTCCCCAGGGGTGGTGTCGAAACAAGACCTCTGTGGCATCTGGGTTTTTTTGTTTTTTGTTTTTTTTTTTTTTGTCTTCATTCCACAAGCACACAATAACCTCCTCTTCCAAAAGGCGGAACGGGTTTTAACGTTTTTCGCAAGATGTTCCCATGTTCCTAAGCCCACTGAACTACTTTTAAATTTTCGATTCTTTCATCAAAATGGGGAAAAAAATGCAAGGCTGGGGTCAACCCAAACCTCACGGGTTTTTTTTGGCAGGGAACATCCAACCATTTTTCCCCTTTCCTTTTTTTCTCAGACATGAAAGCTTCTGAGGTCTTCCAACAACCCCGGGGAACACTCATGGATGACTTGATAGCCACCAACACCTTTTCCTTCCCCCCCCCTTTCCCCCCCCCCCACCTCCCCCACAACAGAAAGCCACCCTGACTGTCCCCCCCCTGTACCCCACCGTGAAAACTTTACACCCACACCCCTCGGGGACAGGGTATAATAGCGGGCTGAACTAGCTCTGACCCAAACAAAGCGCAGTCAAAAACGTTCTTGGGAAAAATTTCCCCCCCCCCCCCTTCACCCCCCCCCCACCCCCCCCCTCTCTCTCCCCCCACCCACCAGACTTTTCCACCTGGGCTTCACAAAACCCGATGACACCTCTCAAATGGTTGCTTGCCACAAAAGGTCCCCCTTTCTCCTGTCCCCCGAGGGCATTACAGTGGTGACCAAAACCGGTACCCTACCTTTTTCTTTTAACACCTTTGGGTTTTTTGGGCTCCCACTCTTACCCACACCAACCACAGTCCCCGGGGAATAGCCCGGGCTGTAAGGGGACTGGGGAATAGGATGGTGGGGGGGCGTCTTGTCCGGGAGACCTTTCACTTCGCAAAAAGTTGTAGTAGTAGGCCTAGCTGATTTTTTTCTTCATTTTGCTGAACGCTCAGACAGCTGGGTCACCTAAAGGGCTCTACCAGTCTGGGTGCCTAAAGGCCCCCCAAAGTCCTAAACTTTGTCCCCATCGGGAGGTCAAGCCAGATATCCGCCCCCAGTTTTGGGGGGGACAGGGCTGAAGGAATGTTCCCCTGTCAGGAGAAGTCCACAGGGGCACTATATCTAGGTATAGTAGTTTGTATATAGTAGTTAGATATGAGTATAATAGTAGTATTTTTGTTTTTAGTTTTTAGTTTAAAAATAGTATATTTAAATAGTATATAGTTGATAAATAGTAGTATAGTATAGTAGTTGTCGTTTTATAGTAGAGTAGAGTATATAGTATATATAGTAGTATAGTATAGTAACAATATTTTAAAGAATTTACATCTAACTTTTTCTTTAAAAAAAAAATCAAAGCCTTAAATTTTAACCATTCTTACAATGCAACCAGTAACATTGAAAAATTTTCACAAATTTTAATGTACACACACACGCGCGCCATGCACTCCCGCAAAACCTCACACCCCACACATACACACACAATAAAGGTTTTCACCATTGGCAGGGGGGATGGGGGTTCCGGCTGTTTTTTAGGGGGATTTAAAAGGCAAACAGGCTTTTTTGGGCGAAGGAAAAAGGGGGGAAACATTTCCCTCATGGGCCAAAATAAAAAACACCACTGTAATAAAGTTTTTAAAGTACTTGTTATTTCGCGGGAGACATTTTTATATAGGGCTACAAACAAGCTTCACTTGGGGGTAGAAACGAATAAGAAAACGGGGAAATTTTCAGATAGTGGCGATTCCTGCCCTTGAAACACTTTTTTTCCTTGTGCAAAAACGTCAATAACAAAATAAAACCCAATGAACTATAAATCTACTGGGAAAAAAAACAATATAATGTATTAAATCATAAAACAAAAAAAAGGGCAAAAAAAGGCAAAGGGGACAACAGAAAATAACACGATAGTATAGAAAGGAAACCCCAAAACACACAAATTAATTAACATACATTTTGGGGAAATTTTTCCAAAGGTGGGGATCTATTTTTTACGAACGACCCCCTCCCCCGAAAAAAAAAAAAAAAAAAAAAGCAACCCCACAAACAAAACCAACAAAAAAAAAGCCACGGCAGTCTCCTGTTCCCCGAGCGAAAGTGAACAAGTTGGGGTTTTGTTTCAGATCCCCCCAACCCAAAACCCCTTTTCAAATTAAAAGACCCAGTTTTCGGTTGGTTTGGGTTTGTGGGCAAACAGAAACCTGTGGTGGTTGGTGTGTGTGGTGTTTTTTGGTTGTGTTGGTTTGGGGGGGGTTTTTTTGGTATTTTGGTTGTGTGGTTGTGTTGGTTGGGGGTGTTTGGTCAGTGATTTGTAGTGGGGTGTGGGGTTTTTTGGGTTTGTGTGGTTTGTTTGGGTGTTGTGTGTGTGTGTTGTAACCCCCCGGGCCTTTTGCCACAACCAAAAAAAGATTAAAATTAAAGGTTTTTCATCAAAGTGGGGGGTTTTTGGTGTTGTGGTGTGTGTTTTTGGGGTGTGGTGGTGGGTGTGGTGGGGGGGGGTGTGGGTTTGGTGTTGGTTGGGTGGTTTTTGTGTGTGGTTTTGTGGGGTGGGGGGGTGGGGGGATAGTGCTCAGGGTCCCACACTCCCCCCGCAAGGTTAACCCAAAAAGACACCCCAAATTCCCCCCCACAACGCGGGTTGGATGATTTAAATTAGTTTGTTTTTTAAAGAAAATGAATATTAATATTAAATTTAATAATAAAAAAAAAAAAAAAATAGGTTTTGGTTTGGGAAAAACCCGGTGTTTTTGGTTGGAAAGCGCACGGGGGGGAAAAACTCCGTAACATGTGTGCCCAGGTTCGCGCGCCCGGCACCACCCCAACCCCACCCCCCCCAAAACACACCCCCAAAAACCCCAAACCCCCAAACACCCAACCCCACACACACACACCACACAACCCCACACACCCCCACACACACCCACACACCACCCACCCAAACACACACCACAACGCACGCACGCACGCCCACACACATCCACACATTTTGGCCACCCCCAAAAAAACACCCAAAAACCACCCCCCCACACACACACACACACACACCCACACACCACACACACACCACACACTTATGGCCGTTGAAACAGAAAAAGAAAAGTGTCGTCCCCACCACGGCCGAAGAAGAAAAAGACATTCCACACATACCTTCCACATCCATTAAGGTTAAGGTTTTTTTACTTCATTTACCCCTGATTGGGGAATTAATAAAGCAAACGAGTGTTTTATTCATTATCCTCGAATAAAAAAAAATTGCCTTGCCTCATTATGAACTTCGATTTTCGACGGAACCCCGCCTTTTTTTTTCTGTCTCGGGAAGTCTCGGAAGCCCCCCCCCCCAGACTCTAGAGCGCAACCCCCTGGATATTAAGGAGAGCAAAGCTGTACCCCCATGCAAAAACCCCCCCCTTTCCCCCCCTTCCCCCCTCTCTCCTCCTCTCTCCCTCTCTCCCCTTCTCTCTTCACCCCGTCCCCTCTCTCTCTTTCCTCTCCCTCTCTCTCTCTCTCTCTCTCTCTCTCTCTCTCCCCACGTTGCGGGAAGGTCCTTTGGGAAAAGGGCAATCACTAAAAAGAAGGGTTTTCCATACCGTGCAGGACCCCAAACGTTCCCATATAAAACCCCCAACTGCCCCGGGGACTCAACTCCCTGATTTTTCCACGGGAATGGTGTCTAAACACGACACCTTTTGTGCTTTGCGGGTTTTTTTTTTTATTATTTTTATGTTGCTCCACCCTACCAGCACACCCAAAAGTGTCTTCGGAAAAGCGGAAGGGGTTTTTAATGTGGGGGGGCAAGATTTCGCGGCGATAGCACACGGGGCCTGGGTTTTTAGAGTCTCACCGAATGACTTCAGACATTCAGTTTTGGGTTTTTTCCCGTCAAAATGGAAGAAAGAGCGGGGGTTCGGAATCGAATCCAAAACCTCCGTTTACTTGCAGGGCAGGGCGAACTCTTAACCATCCTGCCACCTTCCTTCCGAAAACATGTATTAACCACCCCACCACAAGACAACAAAAGACTTGGTTTGTTTTTCCTCTTTTGGGAGCATTGTTTTCTGTGCACTGGAGCAAAGACAGCGTTGTTCACAGGCGGGAAAATCTTTAAACCGAAGCCTTCTTGTGGGTTGGGGCGGGGTACTAAAGAAAACGGGACCTGTACTCTGGGGGCACACTGTTCATCCTGTCCCTTTTTCCAGCGGAGGCCAGTCACCATCAGACACTGGGAACCTTTTCCCTTCCCCTGACAATGAGCGAGAAGTCCTCAGATAGCTGACAACCTTACAAAGGGGGGCAAAAGGGGTTTTAGGCAGAGTTCCTGTCATTTTCTCCTCCCACGACTTTTTCTTTTTTTTTTTCTTTTTTTTTTTTTTCTTTTTTTTTGGGGGGGGGGGGGGGTCTTTTCTGAAAACCAGCTTTCTATTCTTTAGCGGGTGTAACATTATTTTTTTCCTTAGATCGCCTTGATTATCGTCAGGTTGGAAATGGCCACGAGGAAGAGAGAAAAAACTTCCCTTCCCTTTTAAGGTCAGGTTGGTTGGGTTTTTTTTGCATGGAATGTTAAGGGCTTTTTTGGGTTTTGCTTGTTTTGGTTTTTTTTTTGGAGGTGGGAAATCCTGGCAAGTTTTTTTTTTCTTTCTTTTTCCAGTCGCTGAATCGAACATAATCTCCTCGCTAGTTTACACTTTCAATCTCTTGTCTCGTCTGCGTCAAGGGGTTGGAAGCTAAAGGTAGGGGGAAAAACGGGTCCTTTTTGACAGTACACCCAAGCCCCCTTTTTTTTTAAAAAAATCTTTCCCTTTGAAAAAGGGGTGGGGGATAGCTCAGGGCAGAGCACTCCTTTCCCCCAATCAAGTTAAGCACGTCGAGCATGGTTACCAAGGGAAAGGGTGACCGTTTGCTGCCTTGGCTTCAGTACAGTCCCCAAGAACCCCCCAGTTTTTCAATGCCCTCTTGGGACAGGGGAGGTAAAGTAGGGGGGAGAGGAGAGGGAGGGGGCCGCCCCAATATGGGCCCCTAAGAAGCTGGGTCTCGAGCCTGGCTCCCCACACCGCCAGGTTTATGGGCACCACCCCCAAACCATCTTGGGTTGTAGCTCCGAGTTTAACCATAGTAGGTTTTTTCTGATGCCATCGCGTCAAGCACGCACAACCCACAAACACCGCGAAACGCACGCCCACAAATGCACTGGCGCATTATGCACGCACAAACGCTGCACACACACACACTTAATCCTTTTCCCTCTCCCCCTTCCTGTCATCCCTTTTGCTGTCGTCTGTCTATTTGCCCGTCTGTCTTCGTACATCTGTCTGCCTGCCTCTCTCTCTCCCCTTTCCCCCCCCCCTCTCCTCCCTCTTCCTCTCCCCTTTTCCTCACTCACACACACACACACACACACAAAAACACACACACACACACCACACAAACACACACACCCACACACATAACATCTCAAAGCTAAGGCTGAATGTCTTGGCGGGCAATGTCTTTCCACACTTGGATCCTCGTGTGACGGGCCTTAACCCCGCCTTCCTCTCCATCCTCTATCCATCATCCACCATCTTTCTTTCCCCATGCCCGTAAGCAACCTCTCTGTCTGTCTGTCTGTCCCCGTCCTGCTCTGTCCCCTTCCTGTCTCTCTCTTCCCCCCTCTCTTTCTCTTCTCTGTCTCTTCCTCTCTCCCTCTCTCTCTCTCCCCCTTTTTTCTCTCTCTCTCTCTTTTCTCCCCCCCCTCTCTCCCCTCTCCCCTCTCTCTTTCTCGTTCTCTCCTCTCCCCTTCTCTCTCTTTGGTGTGGTGTGTGTGTGTTGGTGGTGTGTGTTGTGTGTGTGTGTGTGTGTGTGTGTGTTGTGTGTAAAGAGAAACGTCGTATACGCAAAACCCCCCATTGGTGAACCTCGGAGCTGTGCCAGGCACACAGATAAAAAATAACTGACCTTATGTTTTTTTAGAAAAGTATCCCCCGAGAAGATGCCGGGGGCTCTCAAAATAAACACAACCCAACCTGGGGGAAAGTCGTGCAAGGAATTTTCCCCTTTTCTATCCCTCCTTTTGTTATTTCTGCCTTGTTCCTTTTCTTTCTCTCACCTCCTTACTTGCTCGATTTTTTTACCTTCTTGGTCCATTTACCTCCCCCCCCCCCCCCCCCCCCCCCACCCTAGGGAAAACTTTTTTTTTAAGTGAACAAATCTCCCCACACGCTGAGGTCGGATAAGCTGGGCCGACTTTTTCAGGGGCGAGCGCAACGCATTTTCTCTCCGGAAAACAACAATAGTGGCGTCTGACAGTCACGAAAAAGAAGAAGAAGAAGAAGAAGAAAGGCTAGTCTGTTTTTTTGGATACCCAAATTGTGGTCTTGTATTTATTTTAAAATTTTTCGGAACTTTCTCAGGTTTATAGCTCATTTTTTTTGGGACACTCCTCCCCCCCCCCCCCCCACCCCTCCGTGCCCCCCCCCCTCTTTCCCTTTTTAAGCATAACTCACAAACCATCGTGGCAAAAAAAAAACCATTGCAAAAAAATCCCAACACAAACCACCCCACCCCCCTAAAAACAACACTCTGTAGCACTCTGATTCCCGCAATTAAAACCAACGATCACAAGTAGCTGACCAAAACTTCTTTGGCATTACCGTGTTTTTCCGTTTTTACAGTTGGGATTTTCCTTTACCCCGAGTTTCGGTTTTCAGTAAAAAAGACGGAGATTTTTTGGTTTTTAAATCCATTAACATAAAAAACTATATATTTTTTAAAAAGGATGGGGGTGGTGGGGGGAGGGGGAAGAGTATATGATATGAGATTCAAGATTTTAAAAACAAGTTTTAGTTTTCTTTTAAAAAATAATCTCAAAGTACAGCAATAATAACAGAAATGAAAATGGGGCCCCGAAAAGGAAAGAATCCCCCCCCCAAACCCCCCCCCAAAAAAAAAAAACTCTTGAAAAATAATTGGGTTCTTGAGAAAAGGGGAAACAATTTTAAACCCCATATCTTTAGTGCACCAACAACGTGAGAACGCAAAAAGATTTTTTTTTTTAAAGGTCATTTTGGAAAAGCTATTTCAAGTGTGCCCCCCACCCCCCCATCCCCCTTTAACTTTTCCCATCCAACCCCCTCTCTCCACCCCCCCCACCCCCTTAAAAAAAATAATATTTGACTCTCTGTGTGCTGTTAACCTTCTGGCGCTTAAAAAAGAAAGTGTAACCCGTTTCTCAAAGTTTTACTCAAAACTTGTAGACAAAAAAGAAAAGTTGTGTGCTCTTTGGATGCTCTTTGTAATATTAGTACCGAAGCAAGTTTTTTTTTTCCCCATTCAGGGAAAAGGGGGGAAATCTGTCCCTTTTTCTCTGTCCCCTGTCTCTCGCCTCTTTACTTTCTTCTCTTTTCAATTATTTACTTTTTCTTTTCAGAATAATTCTCTCTGTCTCTGTCCCCTGTCCTTTTCTCAGTCTTCTCTCTCTCTCTCTCTTCCGTCTCCCCCTTTTCCCTCCTCTCTTCCCTCTCTCTTTTCCTTTTCTCCCCCTCTCTCTCCTCCCCCCCCTCCCTCCCTCTCCCCTCTCTCTCTCCCCCCCTCTCTCCTCAAAAATGGAGGGTTTGTAAGGAAAGGGATAAAAGTTTGCTTTTCTTACGACCCAACAACACACGACGCCCGCTATATACCTCTGTTTTTTTTTGGGGTTTTTTTTAAAAAAAAAAAAAAAAAGAAAAAACCCCTTTTGTTTCCCCCTTTATTCAAACACCAGTACTACACCTCTTCCCCGACTTTTTTCCTTACCACTCTCTCTCTCTCCCTCCGTCTCTCTCTCTCTCTCTTCTCTCCTCTTCCCTCTCCCCTCCCCTCCCCCTGTGTCCTGTTCTTGGGATGTGGGCGGGACGGGGGGAAGGGCCTTTAATTTTTTTGCTTGTACAAGTTTACAAACAAAAAACAGAAAAGAAAAAAAAACTGACGCACGCATACCTGTGTTGGTTTTGGGAAACCCCCCTTTTTAAACCAATTTTTTCCCCCTTTTACTAAACACAGGTACCACTCCTCTTTCCCGTGCTTTCTTTCCCTTTTCTTTTTGTTTGTTTTGCCCCCCCCCCCCCCCCCTTATTCTCTCTTTTCTCCTCCCCTTCCTTCTCTCTCCCCCCCCCCCTCCCTCTCCTCTCCTTCAAAAAATTATTTTAATTTTATGTATGAAATGTATGTTTTAAATTTGTATGTTTTTTAATGTAGGGATGATGTATGTAGTATGAATGTATGAATGTTTGTACCCCCTCTTTCTCTCTTTCTGCCTGTCACTCTCTCTCTCTTTCTGTCGGTCTGTCTCCCTGTCTCTCTCTCCCCTCCCTGTCTGTCTGCCTTCTTACCCTACCCTCACAGAAGTGTTGTCTGTCTGTCTGTCGTCTGTCTGTCTGTCTGTCTTTTCTGTCCCCCCTCTCTCTTTTCTCTCTCCCCTCTCTCTCCCCCTTCCCTCTCTCTCTCCCCACCTTTTCCCCCTCTCTCTCTCTCTCTCTTTCCCCTCTCTCTTCTCTCTCTTCCGGGGGACGGATAGCCTAGTGGTCAGAACATTGCGCTCGAAATTTAAAGCCCGGGGGTTTCGAATTGGTCGAGGAGATTTTTTCCTGGAGGTTTAAAATTTAGTGCTGACTCCAAATTCCCCAAAAGTTTCGGATGAGAAAAATTAAAACCCAGGCCCCGTGTGCGAACGCACGGGAGAAAAAATCTTGCGGGACACTTAAAAACCTGTCCCCTTTTCGAAGGGGAAGGGGCCCCCCGTGTGCCGGGGGGAACAGATGACATTTACAAAACTGCATACACACGGGGACTGGATGTTTAAAAAAACAAAAAGAGTGCTTATCCCTTTTTTCCCGATATAAAAAAAATAAATCAAATCAAATCTCTCCCCCTCTCTCTCTCCCCCCTTCTTCTCTCCCCTTTCTCCTCCCCTTTTCTTCCCCTTTTCTCCCCTCCCCCCCCTCTCCCCTCTCTCTCTCCCCTCTCCCCTCTCCCTTTCCTCTTACCACTTTTTGGTCAATTTCCCCCCCCCTCTCCCCCATCCTCCCCTTTTTTGTCTGTCCCATCATCTGTCTTCTGTCTCTATATCTCGTCTTTTGTCCCCTCTGTTTGTCTCTGTCTCTCTCTCTCTTCTCTCTCTCTCTCTCTTCTTCCCCCTTCTCTCCCCCTCTCCCCTCTCACCCCTTCTCTTTTCTCTCTCTCTCCTGTTGTTTGGGGCACCCAAACTCTCTGGACGTGTTTTGGGGGTTGTAAATTTTGTCACCCCTAAATAGTTTTCCCCCCTGACCACCCCAAATGACCCCAACGAACTTCAGATGAAAATGTAGAACCAGACCCCCCCCCCCCCCACTGACACACTGGATTTTCCCCCTTTCTCTCTTTTTCTTTTCCCCCTCCCTCCTTTTCCCCTCTCTCTCTCTCCTCCTCTCCTCTCTCCCCTC
>JASPKP010009183.1:0-10647 GCA_030674155.1 Stramonita haemastoma
AAAGGAAGAAAAAAAAAGGAAAAAGGGGGGAAACAAAAAGGAAGAAAAAGAAAAAGGGGAAGAAAGAAGAAAAAGGGGGGGGAACCTTTTTTTTAAGGGGATAAAAAATTTAACCCCCCCCAACCCCTTTCCGATGTTCCCCTTAATTTGGTGCCAATTAAATAAAACCTGTGCACACAAAGTCCCAAAAAAAATTTCCAAAAAAAAAAGCGGAAAAAACAAAATATAAAGAAAAAAAAGACATGAACATCAAACAAAAACAACAAAACAACAACAAAAACAAAAACCTGGGTCTACACCCGCAAGAAAAACATCACGGACACAGAAATCGTTGCATCCCCCCATCATCAGCAGAAACCCTTTGATCAAAAAAAAACCCATAAACCCATCAAAACCCCAAATCATCCTCATAAATGCCCACCTCATCATAGCCAAAAACCCATCATAACCATCATCCTCATCATAACCATCACCCCATCAAAACCCCATCATCCTAAACAAAACCCCATCATCCTCTCATTACCAAAAACCTCATCAAAACCTCACCCTTTTCAAAACCATCATCCCCCAACAAAAACCATCATCCCATAAATAACCATCATCCTCATCATAACCATCATCCTTATCATAACCTTCACCTCATCAAACCATCATCCTCTTCATAACCCCCCTCCTCCATCATTTTTAAACGATCACATCCCCATCATTATAAACCCGTCCCACAAAAAGCCCCAACAACAACAGCAACAACAAAAACCCGCAACAGCAACAACAACAGCACAACGGGGCAAAAACCCAACTGCAGCACAACAAAAACAGCAGTAACAGCAACAAAAAAGCGGCAGCAATCCAACCCCAATGTTTTTATAGCCCCAAACCCCCGACCACACCCCAAATTTTGGGGCTATTATCTCTTAAAATTCAAAATCCCAAATGAAACTTTTAAAACAATACCACTTTAAAACACAGTAAAAAACCCCCAACTTACTCCCCTTTCCCTTGTATCAAATACCCCGGTCAACCATAAAATTAAAAGGGGTCAGCCCGGGGACGGGCATTTGGGGGTTTTTTGGGGGTGAAAAAAAACACCACCACATCAATCACAAAAACAACGGCAGGGGCAAGGAAAGACAGGGACAAAACGGGACAGACAGACAGACAACGGGACAACAGAAGCAGAAACAGACAGACAAAACAGACAGACAAAACAACAGACAATGCCTCACTCACATGTCCCAAACGGGGCCCCTTTTGACCAAAGGGCATCAGCAAAGGGGACACGAGGGGGGTTGGACTTCACTTGGCTTTTTTGGTTTGCCGTCAACGGGGCTGATTTACGGTTAGACTGCAAAAACCCGGGAAGAGACAGAAAAAAAATAAAGAATAAATTTTTTAAAAAAGGGAAAAAGGGTTAAGGGCCCCCCTTAACATGTTTTGGGCCGTGGGGACGGGGGCGTAAAGGGGAACCCTCAGCTTCTTCTCTGGGGGGCCAGTATGTTGAGGGGGGCCCCACCCTCCTTTCCCCCTGTTTTTAAATTTCCCTTTAAAACCCTAAAAGGGAAAACAGGTCCCCAATTTTTTAAAGCTGGGTAAAACGGGGGAACTGAAAACTGAAACCCAAGGCCGCAAAGGGGCCCCCAACCAAAGGGAAACCACCTAGACCCGCTGTTTAACGTGGCTGGGAAAAAAAGCAGCGCCTGCCCAAATGACCCTACCCCGACAGACAGGTACAACAATAAAAATTTTTTTTTATCATTGTCCCAAGTAGTTTAGGGGGAAAAAAGAAAAGGGAAAATGGGGAGGAGGGGGAACTGAAGTGATAATCGAATGCTTATGAACAAAAGTACAGGGGCAAAACCCAGAAATAGTGGTGGTTATAGAAATTATACCCGCACTAGCAGCAGAAAAGTGGCAGAAAGCAGAAAGAAAGGCAGAAACAGCAGCACAGCAGCAGAGTAGTAGTAGTAGTATTTATTTTATATAGTAAAAGTAGTAATATATTAGTATAGGAGTATTTAGTAGTAGTAGTGGGAGTATATATAGTTTTTTAAACAGACGCATTAACCCCGTTGGCCCCCAAAAACCATATTAAACGATAAAATACACTGTACCGCTACAAACAAAAAAACGAAAACGATAAAACAAAAAAACCACGAACAAAAACCCCGGACAGTGTTAGGTTTTAAAAAAAAAACCCCTTTTTTTCCTGATAATTTTTGGGGGGAAAAAATATCTTAGCCATCCAACCATTGGTACCCCCCCAACCAAATATTGAAACGAACACCCGAAAAATAAACAAAATATACTACCAAAAAAAAAACATCGTAAAAATCCAGGGACATTAAAGTGAAAGTATGGTCAAAAAACAACAAAAACAACAAAGACAACCCAAAAATTTTAAAAAAAACCAATTACATTCGAATGTGGTTAAAAAATTTCCCAAACGGTAACAAAAAACACCACTGTAATTGTCCCGATTAAAATAGAATATAAAGGAAGGGTTTTTGGGGAAATTCCCCCTTACTATACTTTCAATTTCCGTGTAACGGGAAAATGTCAGCACCAAAGGCCCCCTTACAGGGTCTGAAAAAAGGTGACAGAAAAAATCCGCCTTTTAGACATTAAAATGTATAGGTTTCTATTCTTTTACATTTGAAAAAAAAGTTAAATTTCAAGAAATCAAAACCCTTTTTGACATTACAAGGTTTTAGGTTTTTTTTCTTTTTCCCTTTTTAAAAACGTGACAATAAAACACAACCCTTTTTAAACATTACAAGGGATAAAGGGTTTTTATTCTTTTACATCTGAAAAAAGGACAAAAAACATCCCAAACCTTTTTGACAAATTTAAAAAGATGGGGGTTTTCCCTCTTTTTCCCTCTGAAAAAAATGCAAAAACATCAACCTTTTAGACCTTACAAAGGGTATGGGCCCCCATTCTTCATGTTTTCATCCTTTTAAAACCCCTCCCCAGGAAGAAGGAATAACCAAGGGTTTTCTCCTGTTTTTGCAAAGAAAGTTTCGAGTCCCTTTTCCCTTTCAGATTTTTGCTCCAGCCAAAAAACTCACACACACGCGCGCGTGCACACACAACCCCCTTATACACCACACACACACACTCAACCCCCCCCCCACCAAACCCCACACACACACACACACACACAAAACACAACACACAAAAACACAACCCCCCCAAAAAACCCCACACACACACACTCAAATCACCCACCCAAAAAAAACACACCACCCAAAACATTCACTTTATCCCCCCAAAAAACACACACATACACACCCAGCACACTCCCCCACCCCCCCCCAACACACACACACACAACACACACACACCCCAAAACCCCACCTCACACACCCCACATCCCCACCCCCCCCACCACCCCCACCCCCCAAACCCCCACCCCCCCCCACCCACACACACCCACCCCTCCCAAAACCCCCAACCCCCCCCCTTCCCCCCACCACCACCCCCCCCCACCACCCCCCCCCAAAACACACACCCCACACAAAGGCCCACCTGACCCTTTTTAAGAAATCTCCCCTTTTGGGCGCCCCCCCCCCCTGACCTCCTGTCCATTGATCTTTAGGATCTGGTCCCCCAGGCAACCGCTTTTCTTCACCTCGGCCCCCCCCTGCAAACCCCACAACCACCCCCCTCCACTCACTTTGGGGAAGAAACTTTTAAAGAAAAAAGAACAAACACAAACACAAACATCACGTACGAAAAGCCCCCGCACGCACATACACACCTTCCCAAAAAAAAAAAGTATACTTGCTTTCCCCGGGCCCCTCCTTTCAAAACCACACCCCCTCCACTAACTCAGTGAAGAAACAGAGAAAGAAAACGAACAAACACACACACAAACATGCCTATACACACACGCGCAACACCCCGCGCAGGGACCACACACACGTACCACGCATGAACGCACCCCAGGGAAACACCCCCGCGCAAAACCGCATAAAAACCACGCACGGAAGCACACACCACCCTAAAAAAAAGACATTCAAAATCAAAAACAAAAAACAAAACTTTGAAAGGAAAAAAAAAAAAAACTCAAAAAAAAAAACCTAACAAAAAAAAAAACCCAAAAATATTGACATCAACAAAAAAACGCCCCCCATCCCCCCGAAGACAAAGAAAAAACAAAAAAAAAAAAAGGCAAAGTTGAAAACAAAAAAAAAGCAATATTTTTAAACGAAAAACAAAAAACAATCCTCTCTCTTTTGTCTCTTTTCTCGTCTCTCCTCTGTCTCTTCTCTCTCTCTCTCTCTCTCTCCCCTCTTCTCTGTCTCTCTAGCTCTCTGTCTCTCCTCTTTCCCCCCACCCCCATCCTTTCTAAAAATTTCCTATATTAAACCCCCCCCCCTTTTCCCCCCCAACCCCACCCCAACCCCCACCCCCACAAAAAATACCCCATAAAAAAACTGAACAAAGTAAAAAAAGAATCCCACTAACAAAAAATTAGCCAGAACAATTTTAAAAAAGAAAATCGATCTACAATCAAACCTAGACAGTTTGTTTTTGGGGGAGAAAGTTTTCAAAAAGGGAAAACTATAGTATGGTTTCCATAAAGGCTTGCCCTTTTTCCCTGCCGTGTGTTTTTTTTGAAGTGCAGAAATTTTTTAAGGAATATAGGTATATGTCCTGTTTTTGATGTTCCCAATATTTTTGGGCCCCGGGCCAAACCACATGGGGTTTTTTGTTGTGGTTTTTTTCCAAAATTCATTCTTTTTTGAATTTTTTTGTTTTTTTTTTGCATTAAACTCTTTTGCACCCCAAATCACTTATTTTTGCATTGAAACTTTTGTTTTGAAATTGTAAAGTGTTTTGCTTTTGTGTCTTTTGTACTGCTTTGTTTTTCCAATTAAAAGAAAACATGTTGACATATTGACATATTTTTTTTTCTGCGCTTAATTTGAGTCCCCTCTTTCTCTAAAAAAGTGCTTTTTTTAAAACCCCACTGTGTAACTCCCATTTCCCAAACCCCAAAATTTTTCCCAAAAACTTTTTTTTTGATTCTTGTTTCACTGTTCCCCCCTGAATGTGACTACTTTTGTACCCCTCAAAAAATTAGAAAGGGGCAGTTCCGTTTCTTTTTAGTTTTTTCCATGCGCTAAATTTTTAATGCCCGCACACAGAAACCCCCAAAATTTAGCCATTTCCAAAGGGTTTGGGACCAGAGCGCCACTCGTAAAAACCTTTTAGAAAGGGGAAAACAACAACAACAACATTTAAAAAAAACCCAAAAAGAAAACCCCAACCATATTTATAAAATAAAACAATTTTAAAAAATATAATTTTTATATAATATAAATATATATAATTTTATAATATATATATAAATATAAGACCCAAAAAAATTAACTATCGAAGAAAAAAAAAACAGAACAAACACCAAAAAAACATTTTAAAAAAAAAAAAATTTTAAACAAAAAAATAAAAAGGGCAAAAAATAAAACATCGAAAAAAAAAAAAAATAAACAAAAACAGAACACCCCACACACAAAACAAAAAACACCAAAAGAAAAAAGTGTACAATTTCAGCAAAAGAACATTTCCAAAAGCAAAAACCCGTGAAGAGAAACCCACAAATCAACACAACATCACATCAAACAGCAGCGGGGGAGGAGGGAAAACTGTTGAGGGAGGGACGGGGAGGGGAGGGAGGGGGGATGGGGGGTGGCAGAAAGAAGCAGAATCCCATTTCGTAACTGGCGGCTTGAATGTAAAGGCTCTTTAAAACAGCTGCAGCAACGTTTTTTTTTCCCCCCGGGCCCCCTTACCATTTACGCGCGATACGGGGGAAAAAAAAATACGGGTTTTTTGCGGGCCCTTTTACACACGGGAAAGTTTTTTTTTTGGAGAGGGGGAAAAACTAGCAAAAACCCCAACCCAAAAACAACCAACAAAAAAAAACAAAAAAAAAAAAACCCTTCACTCAAAAGAGAAAAGAGAAAAAAAAGAGAAAAAAACCCAGTCGTCGAAACCAAGAGACAAAACCCTCAAAGTTGTTGTTGTTCTCGATGTTTTTTGTTGTTGTTGTTGTTGTTGTCGTTTTTTGTCCCTCGTCGTTGTTTTTTTGTTTTTTGTGCTTCCCCTTTTTAACATCACGGGGTGTGTTGTTTAAAATAAATTCTCCTCCTCACCTCCCCTCTCCCCTCCCCTCCCTAAGAGTGGTTTTCCTCTTACCATCCCCCCCCATGGGGACCCTTCTCCCTCATAATTTTTCTTTCCCCTTAACCATTACCCCCCCCCCCCTCCCCCTCCCCAAAGAAAAAACCCCCAAAAAAACAAAAAAACTAAAAAAAACAAAAAAAAACGCGACACAAAAACAACATTCCCTTTTCTTTAATTAAGTAATTAAAACCCACCGTTGTTTTTAACGTAATGAAAGTTTTATCAAATTTTTCGATCCCTTTTTCGGGAAAAGCTCTCTGAGAGACTGTTGCAATAACTAAAAAGCCCTTTATTATATAAACATCAAACGCGTTGTCTCCATTAATTTAAATGTCAAGCCCTACACATAAAAACCCCCCTCAAATCTCAACAATTTTTTTTTTTAAAACGAGGATTTTTTTATTATTTATTTATTCTTTTATATCGAGGATAAAAAAAAGCAATCATTTTGCTTTTTTTTTTATCCGGTCCCCGGGTTAGCAGTTTTTTTAAATTTTTCCCTCTGTTTTTACCGGCACACCCCAAAGGCCCACTCTTTCGAAAAGCGGGGAACCCGGATTTTAAAGTGTGCCCCAAGATGTTCTGCGTGCGTTCGCCCCACAGGGGGCCCCGGTTTAAAGTCCCCCAACCGAAGGGAAAATGGAATAAGCATCCATTGCCTTTTTTACAAACCAGTCTTCGTGTGATGCAGTTTTGTCAATAAAAAATTTTTTCATCTGTTCCTACTGGGACACAATGGCCAAATCCTTTGGGTGTGTGTGAAACAATAGGCCCTTTTTGCTGTGCTGGTTAAATTCTGCTACGTCCCCCAATATGCCAAAATTATGAGAATACAAAAAAAAATGGTTATAAAAAATTTTTTATAACTTTTCCCTTTTTTTTTTTTCTTTCGTTTTTTTTTCTGTTTGGCCCATTGTTGTTGTGTTTTTTTTTGTTGTTGGGGTTTTTTTTTTGGGCCTTTATAGTTGTAATTCAAAATTTGTTGTTTTCGTTTTTTTTGTTTTTTTTTGTTTTTTTTTGGGGTTTTTTTTTGGGGAAAAAGGGTTTTTACCTTTTTTTTTTTTAAAATTTTGGGGCGGGGGGCAAAAAAACAAATTTTATAAAAAATGAAAACCCCAAAAATTTTTTTTGAAAAAAAAGAAATCACTGTATAAAACCCCACCCCTGTGTGTGGGGTGTGGGGTGTTTTCGGTGGGTTGCCGCGCGGTGTTTTGGGGGTGTGTGTGTGTGTGGTGTGTGTGTTTGTGTGTGTGGGGTGTGTGGTGTGTGTGTGTGGTGTGTTGTGTATGCGTGTGTGGGGTGTGTGTCATGCGCGCCCTGGGGTGTTTTTTGTGTGTGTGTCCGGGGTGTCCCGTTTTGTCTGTGTGTGTAAAGTTTGTAAGGGGGGGTGTTTTTTTTTCAGACTTTTAAAGGGGTTTTTTTAAACTAATTTTAAAAAACAATCCCCATTATCTATCCAGTTGTGGGAAAAAAAATTTTTTTTCATTTTAAATGGGGCCATGTAAAAAACCAAAACTCCCTTTTTGGGAGAGGTATGTACAAAGTATCGATTCGGTAAAACCTTTTATGCCACAATTCCACTTTGGGAAAAAATTTTGTTAAAAAATAATCTTTTTAAAAGAAAAGCAACCTTTTTTTTTTAAAAGGGGGAGGAAAGGGGGGGTTGTTTTTGTGTCAAAATGCCGTCAGTATTTTTAATTGCCTTCTAGGGGTTATTAAAGTGTTTTTTTTTTTTTGCACTTTTCCTTGGGTTGACTTTTGGGGAGTGAAAAGGTTTTTTAAGGTTTTTAACTTGGGGGGGGACAATGGGGTGAGCGTGTTAAATTTGGGTTTTGAAAATTTTTTAAAATTATAAATAACCCCATTTTTTCCCTTTTAAATGCTTTAAGAATGAACATCCAAAATTAAAAACAAAAAACTTCCCCTGCAAAAATTGCAAAAATTTCATTTTTACTTTTTCCTTTTTTTTTCTTTTCCTTTTGTTTTTTTAAATTTTCACCCTAAAAAAATTCATTTTGTTTGTTTTTTTTTTTTTTTTTTTTTTTTTTTTTTTTTTTTTTTTTTTTTTTTTTTTTTTTTTTTTTTTTTTTTTTTTTTTTGTTTTTTTTTTTTTTTTTTTTTTTTTTTTTTTTTTTTTTTTTTTTTTTTGTTTTTTTTTTTTTTTTTTTTTTTTTTTGTTTTTTTTGTTTTTTTTTTTTTTTTTTTTTTTTTTTTTTTTTTTTTTTTTTTTTTTTTTTTTTTTTTTTTTTTTTTTTTTTTTTTTTTTTTTTTTTTTTTTTTTCAACCCTTTCCTTTTTTTTTTCAATTTTTTTTTCCCCTCTCCCCCCTTCCCTTTTCCTTTTCCCCTCTCTCTGCCTTTCTTCCCTCTCCCCCTTCCCTTCCTCTCCCCTTCAAATCTTGCCCCCCCCTTTCCCTCTCTTCCCCTTTTCCCTCCCCCCTCCCCTTCCTTTCCCCCCTTCTCCTTCTTTTCCCCTCCTCTCTTCTCCCTTTTCCCTCAAAACCTCCCCACCTCTCTTTTCCCCCCCCCTTCTCCTCTCCCCCTTCCCCCTTACCTTTTTCCCTCCTCCTTCTCCCCTTTTTTGGGCCCCCCCCCCCAATTTTCTTTCTCCCCTCCCTCCCCCCTCCTCTTCCCCCCTCCACTCCTCCCCTCTCCTCCCTTGCTTTCCTCCCCTCTTTTCTCCCTTTTCCCCCCTCTTCTCTCTCCCCCCCGATTCCCCTTTCCCTTCCCCCTTCAAACCTTTCTTCCCTTCCCCCTTTTCCCTCTCTCCCCTTTTTCCTTTTCTTCTTTTTCCCTCTCTTCCCTTCTCTGCCCCCTTCCCCCTCCTTTTTCCCCCCCTCCCCTATCCCCTCCTTCCTTCCTCCCTCTTCCTCCTCCCCCTTTCCCTCCCCCTTCCCCTCCCCTCCCCCTTCCTCTCCTCCCCTCCCTTTCCCTCCCTCCCTCCTTCCTTCTTCCTCCCCCCTCTCCTCTCCCCTCCCCTTTTCCTTCTCTCCCTCTCCTTTCCCTTTTCCCCCTCCCTCCCCTCCTTCCCCCCTCTCCTCCCTCCCCTCTTCCCCCCCCCCTTCCCCCTTCTCCTCTTCCTCCTCCTCCTCCCCCCTTTCCTCCCCCTTCCCCCTCCCCTTTCCCCTCCTTTCCCCCTCTTCCCCCCCTCCCCCCCCCTTCCCTCCCCCCTCCCCCGCTTTCCCCCTTTCCCCCCCCTTCTCCCTCTCCCCCCTCCCTTCCCCCTCTTCTTCCCTGTTCCCCTTCCCCCCCCCTTTTCCCTCCCCCCTCCTCCCTCCCCCCCCCTTTCCCCCCCTTCTTTCCTCCCTCTCCTTCTTCTCCCTCCTCTCCCCCTCCCTCTTCCTCCTCCCCCCTCCCTTCCCTCCTCCCTTCCCTTCCCCCCCTTTCCCCCCTCCCCTTCCTCCCCCTCCTTCCTTTTCCCCCCCCTCCCCCCCTCTCCCCCTTTCCCCCCCCTCCTCCTCCCCCTCCTCCCTCCCCTCTCCTTTCTTCCCCCCTTCCCCCCTTCCTCCCTCTCCCTTCTTCCTTTCCTCCCTCTCCCCTCCCCTCCCCTTTTCCCCTCCCCCCTCCCCCCTTCCTTCCTCTCCCCTCTCCCTTCTCCCCCTTCTCCTCCCCCCCTCCCCCTTCCCCCCCCCCCCCCCCCCCCTCCCCCCTCCTCTCTTCCTCCCCTCTCCTCCCCCCCCCCCCCCCCCCCCCCTCTCCCCCCCTTCCTTCCCCTCTCCTCCCCCCCCCCCCTTCCCTCCCCTCCCCCCCCCTTTCCTCCCCCTCTCCTTCCCCCTCCTCCCTCCCTCCCCCTCTTCCCCCTCCCCTCCCTTCTCCTCCTCTCCTCCCCCCCTCCTTCCCACTTCCCTCCCTCCCCCCCCTCCCTTTTTCCTCCCCCTCCTTCTTTCCCCTCCTCCCCCCCCCCTTCTTCCTCCTCCCTTTCCCTCCCCTCCCTCCTCCCCCCCCCCCCCCCCCTCCTTTTCCCTCCCTCCCCTTCCTCCCCCCCCTTTCCCCTTCCCCCCTCCCCCCTCCCCCCCTTTTTTTCCCCCCTTTTTTCCCCCTTTTTTTCCCCCCCCCCCCCCCCCCCTTTTCCCCCCCCCATCCCCCTTCCCCCCCCCTTTTTCCCCCCCCCCCCCCCCCCCCCCCCCCTCCCCCTTCCCCTCCCCTTTTCCCCCCCCCCCCCCCCCCCCCCCCCCCCCCCCCCCCCCCCTCTCCTCCCCCCCCCCCCCTTTCCCCCCCCCTTCTCCCCCTTTCCCCCCCCCTTCCCCCCCCCCCCCCCCCCCCTTCCCCCCCTTTTTCCCCTCCCCCCCCTCCCCCCCTTTTTTTCCCCCTTCCCCCCCCCCCCCCCCCCTCCCCCCCCCCCCTTCCTCCCTTCCCTTTTCCCTTTTCCCCCCCTTCCCCCCCCCTTTTCCTTTTCCCTTTTCCCCCCCCCCCCCCCCCCCCTTTTCTTTCCCCCTCCCTCCCCCCCCCCTCCCCCT
>JASPKP010009184.1:0-10647 GCA_030674155.1 Stramonita haemastoma
AATACCAAAAAAAAATGCTTCCCTAAAAAAAGGAGAAAAAAAAGACCTGACCAAAAAACCCGGTTCGCACACCGGGGTTTTTCCCTCAACCAAAACCCTGAATTTACATTTTTTTTTAAGGTCGAAAAGCAATGCAATATATATCGTTAACTCAACGACGATAGGAGGGTTTTCTTCTCCTCCCCTCTTTCTGTCTGTAAGGGGTCTTCTCTCTCTCCTCTCTCTCTCTCTCTCTCTCTCCTCTCTTCCTCTCTCTTCCCCCTCTCTCCCCCCTCATTATTTACAATTCTTATCTTTATGATATAATGATAATAAGAAAATGATAAAAATGAATCATCATTATTAGTATCACTTATTTTTATTGTCTTTTTATGTTTAAATCATTATTATCATCATATCATATATCATCATCATCATCTTTTATCATCATTCATTTGTCACATAATCATGAATATTATCACTTATTTATACATCCTTTTATTAATTATACATCGTATCCTACATAAGTACATTAACATGGGGGCTTTCCCACTTTTAATCCCGATTCAAATTATGGAAAAAAATTGATTTCTCTGTTGTGTGAGGGTTTTTTTTTCTTTTTTTTTTCTTTTAAGGGGGGTAGGGGCTGCAATGCTTTGTGTTGCGCTTGGCGGGCGGCGTGTGGTGTGGTGTGTGTGTGTGTGTGTGCTTTGTGTGGTGTGTGTGTTGCTGGGTGGCGTGTGTGTGTGCTGTGTGGGGTGTTGTGGTGTGTGTGTGTGAGTGGTGTGTGTGTTTTTGGGGTGTGTGTTTTGTGTGTGGTTGTGTGTGTGTGTGGGGTTGTGTTTTTAAGTGAAGAGACGGACAGAGACAGTGACGGGCAAGCATAATTTTTATAAAAACACGGTGGGAGGGGAAAGGGGGGGGGAGTCAGATGACAGGGAGGGGGAGGGAGGGGGGGGAGGGAGACAGACAGGGGAAAGAAACACACAGCCAGAAAAGACAAGGGACGACAAATAACAGATCTGTGTGGGGGTTGGGGAAAAGGGCAGAAACAAAACGAAAAATTTTGAAAAAGCTGTTTTCAATAGCCCCCGCCCCTAGCCTCATAAAAACACAAAGTCACACCTGGTTCAAAGACTTTCATTTTAAAAAAAAGGAAGAGAAAAAAAAAAGAAAGAAGGGAAAAAAAGAAAAGAAAAAGAAAGAAAGAAAGAAAAAGCGGAACATTGGGAACGGGGATGGAGAAGTGGAAAGGGGGGCGGGAAACCAGCAAGAAAAAAAACGCCCCTTCGGATTTTTTTGTTGTGTTGTGTGTGTGTGTGTTGTTGTGTGTGTTGTGTGGTGTGTTGGTTGTGTGTGGTGTGTGTGTTGTGGTGGTGTGTGTGTGTGTGTGTGTTTGATGTGTGTGTTTGGCGCTCGCGCGCGCCGTGTAGAGTAAACACGGGGCGGCTAATGGGTAATCAATGCTTTTTAAACACACCATTTTTCATTTCCATTTCCCTGTTAAATAACCAAAAACTATCGAAAACTCGTTCATTTCTTATCAAAATAAACAAATGTTCTCCTCCTCTCTCTCCCCCTCTCTCTCTTTCCCCCCCCCCTCTCCTTTTCTCCTCTCTCTCCCCTCCTTCACTTCCCACTACTCACTCACTCTTTCTTCCCCATACCCAGTCTGCTTCCCTTTCCCTCCTCCCCTGCCTGCCTACCCCTTTTTAGTCTATCTCTCATCTGCTGCCCCTGCTGTCTGTTGTCTGTCTGTCTGTCTGTCTGCCCTTCTGTCTGTCTCTCTCCCCCCTTTCCCTTTCCTTTTTTTCGTCCTCCTTCCAAAAAATCTCTCCTCTTAAAAGCACAGTCTCATACATAAACCGCAAGCCCTATATCGCCGGGGAAACAACACACCGGACGAAGAAATCGATAAGCATCAACGCTCCTCTCTTGGTTCTGGAGAAGCCCACGCCTCCCCCCAGATCACATTTGCAGAAAAAAACTCTGCCAGAACGTCAACTGAGCGGAAAACTCATAAAAATGATTGTTTTAAAACTTGCTTTTTCCCCAACTTTTATTCGTTAGCCCCACAAATGTATATGAGAAACCTTTAACTTGAAACCCCCCCCAAAAAAGAACCAAAAAGCGATTTTTTTTCATAAGATTCATGTGATGCAATGATTTCGCGAGTTTCAAAATGATGCAGTCTCATTATTTTCACGAAAACTACTACTACTACTACACTACTACTAAACACATACTACATACACTACATTGTCTCCATCCCCCGCTGTCTGGTCGGTAGGTTGCGCCCCAAACCAAGTCACCAGGGTTTCCCATCTCTTGCGATTTTCCCCTCTAGCTCTCAACCACCAACTCAGAGATTTTGGGAAAAGCTGTTTGGTGCTGTTTTGCATCTTTTTCTTTTTTGCTCTTAAAACTTTGGGAAAAATTTTAAAGCAAAAATAAATGCTAAAAATTGCATCAGATTTTGTTGAGGGTTTTACACAAAGAACGGGGGGGAAAAAATTAGTTTCAGAAGGAACTGTCTCCACACATCTTTCACAATTTTTTCCCCCAAAAAGCCATACACCAGGGGGCTGCCCTTTTAACTCGGCTTTCCTCTGGGGGGGCCTGCAAGATCCCTCGACATCCAATCATCGGGGGATCGTCTTTCCATGTCTGCACGTGTTCAGTGGAAACACCGGCGTTACAACATGTTGGGGTGGTGTGTGGTGTGTGGGGTGTGTTGTGTGTTTTGTGGTGTGTTGGTTTGGTTGGTGTGGTTGTGGGTGTGTGCGGTGGTGTGTTTTTGTTGGGCAAAACCCGTATTGTCAACATAGTTGAGGAAAACAAATCCCCTGAAGTTTATGTATGGCACTTATAATTTTATGACAAGGTATGAGAAACAGCCTATATAACAAACCTTTCATCCTTTTGTACCCCCGGGATCACAAACTGGGTTCCCCCCCCCCAACCCCCCCTGCTCCCCTGTGTATAGTTGGAGAATGCCCAGCAAAATTTATTAATATTATATAATATTATTTTTATATAAATATAATATAAAAAATAAGGGTATAGAATAGATTAGGCCATAACACACGTGATTTCTCTGTCGATTGCGTGACAAATATGGTTATGGGAAACAAAAAAAAAACCCATAATTTGACCCTTTTCGTTCTAACTTTTTGAGATGTCACAGCCAAAGGCTATAGCCCAACCCGGGTACTATAAATCCCCCCCCACCACCCCCGGAAAAAAAAAAAAATTTACAAACTAATCAACCAAGCACACAAAACCCGGGGCGTGGGTTAGGCATGTTCTATCATCCATACCAACCCTTCTTAAAACCGCACTCAAAATTTACCTCTAGTGGACAAATAGACCCCCCTTTCTTCTATCTCTAGAGTCCTTCTATGGAAAAATATGTTCTTAAAAAAACAAAAAAAAAGAAAATTTAAAGCACTGTTATTTTTTAAGGAGGGGGGGGGGGGGGGGGGGGGGGGGGGGGGGGGGGGGGGTGGGGTTTGGGGGGGGGGGGGTGGGGGGGGGGGGGGGGGGGGGGGGGGGGGGTGGGGGGGGGGTGGGGGTGGGGGGGGTGGGGGGGGGGGGGGGGGGGGGGGGGGGGGGTTGAGGACATGGACTAAAACCAGGGTCATGAAAAAGTTGGAAAAGGAGATTAAAAGGAGGAGATTGGCTTGTTTTCCCTACACCGATGACTCCCCCTCATGTAAATTGCGGTTGGAAGGCTGCAGTACAGACAACCCCACAGACGAGGGAGGAGAAGAAAACTTGTTTGCTGAAAGGGTGGTAGTTTTAGCCAAACCCAATATGGGAAACCCAATTTTTCACAGCCGAACGCTACTGAGAAAGGCAGACACTGGAAAAAAAACAAAAGGATGAACGGGCCACCCCTTTGATCTTGGCAAACTAGCTCTGGAGAGGGGGGGGAGGGGGGGGGTAAAAGCAAAAGTTAAGCTTCATCTAAACATTTGGGCGAGGGGTTGTTGTGGTGTGGTGTGTGTGTGTGTGTGGTGGGGGTTTTTGTGTGTGTGGGGTGTGTGGTGTGTGTTTGTGTGTGTTTTTGGGTGGTGTGTGTGTTCCCGTCCAAAAAGTAATGGGTCAAAAAATTTCCCCTCCGGGGGTTAACAAAGCGAGAAAAAATACCCCCCGGGCACGCTGTCTGGAACATGAACCGAAGGAGGGGAAAAAAGAAAATGGTTTACGGGTAAGACGGGATTGGAATGCCCAAGAACGTTTAAAAGGTCGAATATTTTAAAAATGCTCTGCTATCTCCCTGCTGTCTGTCATTCGTCTCTCCTAACTCTTAACACACACACAACACAAACACCACACACACACACACCCCCCACACACACACACACACACCACACACCCACAAAACACCCACATACAACTCTGTCTCTCTCGTCTCTTCTTCTCTGTCTCTCCCCTCCCTCCCCTCTCTCTCTCTCTCTCTCCCTCTCTCTCTCTCTCTTTCGTGTTGTACGGGACAAGTTCATTCCTGGACAACAGTCATTGCGATCTCTTGTTTAAACATGGTATTGAAATTTTCACGGGATCTTTTGATCGATGAGCGTTTGATGATTAATCCCCCCCCCCCTCTCTCTCTCTCTGTCCTCTCTCTCTCTGTCCTCCCTCTGTATTTTTTTTCTCTCTCTGTCTTGTCTGTCTTGTCTTGTCCATTCGGCTGCTGTCTGTCTGCCCCCCCCCCCCCTCTCTCTCTGTCTTCCCTGTGAATTTCGTTTTCTGTCCGTCTTACTTGTCTTTCCCACTCTGCTTCTTGTTAATTCATTGCAAAGCAACCGTACTTCGTGCTTGAAACCCCAAACTTAATTACTAGCCTTGTTTGCCTACCTTCCTGACACCTTCCTTGCTTCCCCTACCCCTGACCCCTTGCCGTGCTTGCTTCCCATGAAAACCTTGCTTACCTCCTGACACCTTGCCTTGCTTCCTACCCCTGACCCCTTCCCTTTTGCTTGCTTCCCTCATGACCCCTTGTTTACCCCCCTGACACCTTGCCTTGCGGGCATATCATGAAACCCTTCCCTTGTTTGTTACCCCCCTGACACCTTACCTACCTCCGCCCCTTTGCCTTCTTCTTCCCCTCCTGACACCTTGCCTTCTTGCTTCCCCTCCTTTACACCTTAACCCCTCCGCACCTTGCCTTGCTTCTTCCCTCCTGCCCCTTCCCTTCCTTGCTTACCCCCGACCCCTTGCCTACCTCCGGACACCTTGCCTACCTCCTGACCCTTGCCTTGCCTACCTCCTGCCCCTTTCCCCTACCTCCTGACATTGCCTTGCCACCTCCTGACACCTTGCCTACCTCCTGACCCTTTCCCTACCTCCTGACACTTTCCCGGGTTCCCTGCTTCCTCACACTTCCTACCTTTTGGACACCGTGCCTTCCCTACCCGGGAACCTTGCCTACCTCCTGACCCCTTTTCCCTTTGGGGGCCTACCCCTGCACTTGCCTTACCTACCCCTGACACTTGCCTTGCCTCCTCCTGACACCTTCCCTCCCTCCTGACACTTGCCTTGCCTACCTCCTGACACCTTGCCTACCTCCCGACACCTCCTTGCCTACCTCCTGCGCTTGCCTTCCCTACCCCGGGAACCTTGCCTAGCTCCTGAGCCCTTGCCTCCCTCCTGACCCCTTGCCTAGCTCCTGACCCCTTGCCTACCTCCTGACATAGCCTGCCTACCTCCTGACCTAGCCTTGCCTCCCTCCTGACCCTTGCCTACCCCCTGCACTTGCCTTGCCTACCTCCTACACCTTGCCTTGCTAACTTCTTGGAGTTTTTTTGGGGGGGAATGGGAGAGGGGGCCCGTTTTAAACTAAAAAAAAAGAAAAAAAGAAAGAAAGAGAAAAAAAAAAGGGGAAAAAACTTCAACACACCGGCAAATTAAATTTCTGCGACGCACTGAACCAACGAACTCTGGCATTTCTGCGTCTTGCCAGGAAAAGAGGGGTGGGGGAGGGAGGTTGTGAAACAAGAGGGGGGGAGGGGTCGGGGGGGGGTGGGGGGGGGGGGAGTGGGGGGGGGAGGGGTCGGGGGGGGGGTTTTTGGGAGAAAAAATAAACCCAAAGGGACACTAAAAAAACGGAAGCCCCCACGGGCACTCACTGAAAAAAACCTACGCTGGAAACGTTTCTGCCCTTGATCGTGATAGGGGAAGGTTTTCAAGAGATTTGATTTATTCTTTTTATATTCTTTTATCGAGGATAACGGAAAAGCACTCTTGGCTTTTTCACATCCAGTCCCCGTGTTAGCAGTTTTGTAAATGTATGTTCCCACCCCACCATGGGGTACCTCCGGGAAAAGCGGAAAGGATTTAACCTTTGTGCGCAGATGTTCTGCGTGCGTTCGCAATGGGGCCCCGGTTTAAATCTCATCCGAAAAGGGCTAGGGGGAGAAGAGAGAGAGAAGGAGAGAGAGAGAGAGAGGAGAGGAGAGGGGAAGGGGGGAGTAAAGAAGAGGAGAAAAGAGGAAAGAAGAAGAGAGGAAAAGAAGAAACCAAAAAGGACAGACAGACAGACAGACAGACAGACAGACAACAGACAACACAGATAAGGGCGACAGACGACGACAACGGTTTAAACAGACGGGAAAGACAGGGAGGCGACAGGGGTGAAGAGAAAGAAACAGGGGGGAGGGGGGAAGAAGGAGAGAGGGAAAAGGAGAAGAGAGGAGAGAAGAGAGGGGAGAAGAGAGAGAGAGAGGGGAAGGAGAGAGAGACAGACAGACAGGCAGACAGACAACAGACAGACAAGACAAGACAGACAGACAACGACAGAGACAGAGAAAACAGACAAAAAAAAGGATTTTGTTGGGGGGGGTTGGGGGGAAAAACAAAACAGAAATGGACAAAATCGTTGACAGAGACTGAGACAGAGGGGGTTTGGGTGCCCTTGCCCGTCCTTCTTTTGACCGTTTTGGGCCTTTCCTGACAAACCGCAATTTCCATTGACATCTGTGGGTTTGTAAATTTCCCGGGGGAAAATGGTCTCTTTTTCTTTCTGGTTCTTCTTCTTTTTCTTCTTCTTCATTTCTTCTTCTTCTTCTTTTCCCCCTCCTCCCCCACCCCCTCCTCTCTAACCACACACAACACACACACACACACAAAAACACACACCACACACACACCACAAAACAAAATTTTAACACCACTGTTTTTTAATTCTATACCACAAGTAACAATTTTTCAATGAAAAAAACACACAACTTCAGATTTTGCTAAAGATTTGCAAATTTAATTTTCTTTCTTTTTTTAACTTTCCCCCCCTTTCCCCCTGTTTTCCCCTTCCTTCTCTCTCTTCTTTTCCCCTCCTCCCCCCCCCCCCCTTCCCTTTTTTCCCCAGCAAGGGAGAGCGTTCATAAATAAAACGACTGTGCATTTTTGATTCTAAAAACTCCTTTTTGCAGTGTAATCTTTTCCGTTCGATACAAACCTTCGCCCTTCACTCTCAAAAAATCAACGTTTTTCCAAAATTTCACGCATAAGAATGGGTTTGAAAAAAAGGGTTTGGGGGTGTAAAAAAATGTCAAAGCGTGACTATAGTATTATTTTTTTCGAGCGAAGCAAAACAGGGAGCTGCAAGTTTAAAGAGGTAAAATTGGGGGAGGGGTGAAACTTAATCTTAGGGCCTTGTGTGTGTGTGTGTGTGTGTTTTTTTTGTGTGGTGTGTGGTGTGTTTGTGTGTGTGTGTGTTTTGTTGTTTGTTTGTGTGGGGTTTTGTGTGGTTTAGTGTGTGTGTGTGTCAGTGTGTGTGGTGTATGGTGTGTCTTTAGTTTGTTTGTGTGTGTGGTCTGTTGGGTGTGTGGTGTGTGTGATTGTTTTTGTTGTCAACGTGATGGCGTGCGTGCGGTGCTGCGTGTTTGTTGGTGTATGTAAGATTTTCCGCATGAGGTAGAAAGCCGTTTTTCAGCCCTTGGAGCATGATAAGGGTTTTCCAAAAACCATTTTTCTAACTGTATTCTATCCTTGAAACACACACACACACCACACACACCACACACACCACACACACACCACACCACACCACACACACACAACGTCACACAGCACACACAACGTTTTATTAGCAGTCAATTTTTTAAAACCACTTTAAAACCCTGCATGGATCCCCGAAGTCGAAATGCGGCTACCTTCATGGGGGGTAAAAGGTCGTACGAGAAATTCCCATTGATGGCCTCTGACTCTACCCAGGAAATAAAAGCAATTTAAAACAAAACAAAAAAAAAACAACAGAAACAAAAACAACATCAAAAGACGAAAAAAATAAAAGGAATGAATTTTATAAAAAAAATTTTTTTAGAGACGTAATGATGATGATATGATGATGAGTAAAATATGATGATCATACTAATAATTAATAAGTAAAATATACTACTACTACTATACTACCTACTATACTACTACACATACTACTACTACAAAACTACTACTACAAAGAACGAATATAACATTAATGAAGGTAAAAAAATAATAATGACGATAACATGCAAAAATTTATATAGCGCAAAAAATATCTTGCAAAACAAAAATTATGAAAGCGCACAAAACACCAAAATACCAACCAACCAACCACCTTCACCCCAACCTACCTTCAAAAACCCCCCCCCCCCCCAATCCCACTTCATTCAACATAAAAAGGGGGTTGCTAAGGGTCTCACCTTCGCAGTAAAATTGAAAAAAAACGGTTCAACAATAAATCTACAGTCTAAATCCCCAAGTTCATTCATTCCTTTATCAGCCACACACATAACACTTATCTGAAAGAGAGAGATAGTTGGAAAAAAAGGATCGGGGGCGAAAAAATTTTGCTTTATAAAATATATATGTCTAGAGATAAAATCAAGGGGAAAGCGAAGTAATTTTTGAATTTGCAAACGCGTTGTTTATATCATTATATTATATAATTTTGTACTCACAAAACCCGTCTTTTTAACTTAAAAAAAGGACAGGGGATATGTACATTTTCCCGGGGTTTGATATCCTTGTTTAAAAATTAAAACTTCATTCAATCTGAAGAAGTTTTATTCACAAGGAAATTAGGGGAGTTTTGTAAATTAAAGAAATAACACTGGCCCAAATCTAATTCTGTGACCGCATGCGCGCACACACAGTGACAACACACACAAAAAACAAAAACACCACACACACCACAACACACACAAACAAACCCACACACACACCCACACACACAACACACCACCAGATAAAAATTTCCCGAGGAAAAAAAGAAAGAAAAAAATGGGAATGAAAAAAAAAGGGGGAGAAAAAAGGAAAAGGGGAAAAAAGTTTCAATCTACTTATCATCGACTATGAAAAGAATAAAAACCACCACCACCACCACCACCCCACCAGTACAACAGACAGCAACAACGCCGACAACAACAACAACAACAACGACGACGAAACAACAAAAACACAAAAAAAATTTTAATACTGAAAAAAAACAACAAAAAAAGATACATGAAAAGAAACAAGGGAAAGATCTCGACAAAAGAATTTGACCGGAAAGTCATAAATTTCAACCCCCACACCACCCAGTTTTTCGTGAACTGTCAAAACAAGTTTCCCAGAGCGAAAAAAAAATATAAAAATTATAAATTTTTCTGCAAACCTTTTTCAGACGAAACCTCAATCTCCCCCGTCTCCCCACGCATTATTCGGACTGCATAAATACTCAATTATATGGTGGTGGGTTTTTAAAGCGTGAAATGAAAACATCTGCGACAGAGTTTCATCTAAGGTGTAAAGAGCAGCAAGCAAGCAAGCAAGAAAGAAAACACGACCAAAAACCCGCGCGTGCACGCACAACAGACAGACAACAGACAGACAGCAGACAGACAGCAGACAGACAGGGAGGAGGAAGAGAGAGGGGGGAAGAAAAGGAAGAAGAGAGAGAGGGGGAGGAGAAGAGAGAGAGAGAAAGAGAGAGAGAACGACGACGACAGACAGACGTAACAGACACAGAAAGAGGCAAAGACGACAGGACGACAACCACCACAGAGCACACACACATAAAAAAGAGAAAGAGGAGAGGAGAAAGAGAGAGAGAGAAAGAGAAGAGAAAAGAGAGATAGAGGAGGAGGATGAGTGAGTGAGTGAGGTGGTGGTGGTGTCCCGGCGCGGTGTGAGATTTTTGGTGTGGGTTGTGTGGTGTGTGTTGGGTGGTGTGTTAGAGGTATTAGAACACACAAGGTTAAAAAATTTATCCCAAAACACACACAAAACACCAGCCAAAAAAAAAAAACAAAAGAAAGGGACACATAAAATATGAAAAGGAAAAGAAAAAAGTGAGAAAAAAGAAACCACAATGCTTGTAAAATTGATTTTCGCAGCAGACATCCCCCCCCCCCCCCCCCCTCCCCCCCCCCCCCCCCCCCCCCCCCCCCCTCTCTCTCTCCCCCTTCTCTTTTTCTCTTTTTCCCTCTTCCTCCTCTTCCCTTCCCCTCTCTCTCTCTTCGAGGGCTTCTGAAAAAAAAACAAGCCTTTACTTATTCTATTACCCCAGAAAATAAAATTTCGTTATCGTTATCTCTTTGGGCCCTTTTTTTTTTTAAATCTTATGTCCCCAAAAAAATCCCCCCCCAACGACAAGAAAACCGTCTCCCTCTCTCTCTCTCTCTCTCTTCTCTCTCTCTCTCCCCT